>OZ004718.1:37152202-37309702 GCA_963924515.1 Vespertilio murinus
TCACAGTCCAGGACCCCTCCTAAGCTGGCAGGCGGACATCCCCTGAGGGGTCCTAAGCACTGCTGCAGAGGCTCCCATCACCACTGCTGTGCCTGCCAGCCAGAAGCTGGGCTTACTGATCCTTAGTGCTACCATGGAGGCAGAAGAGGTCACCACCACTGTGCTCACCAGCCATAAACCCAGCCTCTGGTTGAGCAGCACTCCCCCTTTGGGAGCACACTGACCACCAGGGAACATCTTTGTTGAGCATTTTCCCCCTGGTGGTCAGTGCACATCACAGCGATTGGTCATTCCGCCGTTCAGTCAATTTGCCTATTAGGGTTTCATTATATAGAATATTATATATTACAGGCCTGATGCACAAAAATTTGTACAAGAATGAGCCTTCCTTCCCTTGGCTGCCAGCACTACCTTCACTCTAGCCTGGAGTCACCTTTCTGCCTTCCCACACTGCCCAAAGGCCCCAAATGACTGGGGCAATGTGAAACGCCTGTATCCTGCCCCTGGCCATTTGGTGTCTGCATATGCAAATTAACCCACCATCTTTGTTGGGTTAATTTGCATACTCCTGATTGGCTAGTGTGGTAAAGATATGGTCAATTTGCATCTTTCTCTTTTATTAGTGTAGATACTATTTTGACATGTAATTTTTTGCAGTAATGTAATTACCACATGAATCTTTCTCCTAATTAATTTATTTCAATGTGCACAAATCCACGTACCGGGCCACTAGTAATGATAACAATAGGGAAAACTGAGTATGGAGTATATGGGAACTCTGTATTATCCTTAAAATTTTCTGTAAATCAAAACTGTTCTAAAAAATAAAGTTTAAATTTTAAAAATGACAAAAAGTGGCAGATTGTGGAAATCATGATTATGAACATACTGGAGGCTCAGTGCACAAAATTCAGACATCCCTCTCATAATCTGGGACCACAGGCTCCTAACTGCTCGCCTGCCTGCCTGCCTGCCTGCCTGGTCACTCCTAACTGCCCTCCCTGTTGGCCTGGTTACCTCCAACTGCTCCCCTACTAGCCTGGTCATCCCTCACTGCCCCCCTCTACCGGTCTGGTTGCCCCTCACTGCCCCCACTGTGGTAGAGGGGGGCAGAGAGGGACATTCAGGCTGTTTGGGGGGGGGGGGCAGGCCAGCAGTGGGGGCAGTGAGGGACAACCAGGCTGGTGGAGGGGGGCAGTTGGGGGCGACCATTGTGTTAACTAACCCGCCTGCTGCTAATGGCCCTGATCATTCTTGAGTGCTTCTCCTCCCCTTCCCCCTGCTCCTGAGGGGCAATCTGGGCAGGGGGAGGGCAGTTGGGAAGGACCAGGCCTGCAGGGGAAGGCAATTGGGGGGGACCAGGCCTGCAGGGAAGGGTAGTTGGGGGCAAGCAGGTCTGCAAGGGAGGGCAGTTAGTGGTGACCAGGCCGGCAGGGGAAGGCAGTTAGGTGTCAATCAGGCTGGCAAGGGAGTGGTGATCAAGCTGGCAGACAAGTGGTTAGGGGCAATCAGGCAGGTGAGCAGTTGGGAGCCAGCAGTCCTGGATTGTGAGAGTGATATCTGACTGCTCGTTTAGGCCTTATCTCATAGGTCCGATTGAAAAGGGTGCAGGCTGGGCTGAGGGACACCCTCCCACCCCCTGTGTATGAATTTCATGTATCAGGCCTCTAGTTAAACAATAAAAATAATAAATAGGTGAATGCTACATATATTATAAAATTTGCACTATGGAAAATGAAAAATTGGACTAGAATATGTGTAATCAGAGGAGGAAGGTGGATAGGTTATAATGTTAAGTAGGCTGGACAGGAGAGGCCTCATGAGGAGATATTTAGTCAAAGATTTGAAGAAGGTGAGGGAGTTTCCCATACAAATATGTGTGGAAAGTGCATCAAATTACCCAGTACGTTAGGTTTGTGTCCAAATGATTCCTTTAACAAAAACATAAAAGTCTATCTTCTATTACCACAATAATATTAAAACATCTTGCATTTGGATTCAAATGTATTTACAGATAAATACATTCCTTCATACCTTTTTCATTTCATTTTCTAAATTTTCTTCCTCTTGGCCTTCAGACAACCTTCTCCTTAAATCGGCTATTTCCCTCTCTGCAGATTCTCGATACTGTGCCCACTGTGTCCGTTCCTGCTCTAGGCGAAGGTGGAACTGGTGCTCATAATCACGAACTGTTTCTATAAAACACCACCAAATATTTCATGTCTAAGCATTACGAAAAAAATGTTCCGGTACACTAAAATTTAAGTAGTTACATAAAGAGCTTTTGCCTAATTTCTGGAAATCTTTTAATTCACTAAAAAATTTAACTACATTTCTAGTTATTATGTGTAAAAATGTTGCTAAGGGCTCTAAATCATCATCTCTAATCTTCAAATAAATCTGTGTCATATTATTTTAGAGAAGAGGAAAGCTTAGGAAAGGTGACATACTCTCGCCAATGTTTGCTTTTCTAAGGCAGACTGAAGGAGGAGTAGTCATTTTCAGCCATGAGGCAAAGTGAGGTTGAAAACCACATACTAAGTTAGAAGGAAAAGAATGGAGACTAGAACACTGGGAACATTGTGAAATCACTGTAACCAGCTCTAGATTACCTACCTCTGGGTTTCTTCTGAGAGTAAAATGAACTCCTATTTGTGTAAGCAACTATAATCAGCATTGCTACAGAGGCTCTGAGTAATCGCTAGGTGATAACCACAAACTCAGAAATAGGGCTAGACTTAACCAGTCTTCTTAAAAGAGCAATAATGCAAAAATGACATACAACTGGTAAGTCGGAAGAAGAAAAGTTATCACGATTTCACATTTATAATAAAATTATTTCAGGAACCCAAAGATTCAGTGGCAACTTCATTTCAATATCATCTTCTCAGAAATTGCAGAAAGTAATTAAGCACTATATGCCAGCAGATAGAGACTTAATTACTACTCTTCTTTTAGACCAAGGGTCACAAGCTGGCAGCCCATAAAGCCTATTCTAAGCCATAGGCCATTCTATTTCATAAACTGCAGAAAAATTTTCACATAAAAACTTAAATTTTTCTTAAAAATGTAAAAGACATGACAATACTAGACTGGATGGGCAATAATTAGCTGGAAAAAGTGTAAATAATAAGTTTACTCTTTGCGCTGGAAATCTCTCCAGTTCTACATACTCCCTGTGCCCATACAGCTTTATTCATTGCCATTACTTGCCTGACTCTTCTTCCGGTATGGCTCAGTTTGTTAGAGTGTTGCTCATGCACTGAAGAGTCACAGGTTTGATTCCCAGTTAGGGCACATACCCAGGTTGCACGTTCAATACCCAGTTGAGGAATGTACAGAATCAATATTTCTTCCTCACATCAATATTTCTCTTTCTCTTTCTCTCTCTCTCTCTTTCCCTTCCTCTCTAAAATCAACTAATTTTTGGGTAAAATTATTATATATATATATATATATATATATATATATATATATATATACATACACACACATAGAAACATATAGCTACAAATGAAACTCTGAAAATGTTTTCAATCATCAGAATCAGGTATCTTAAAAATCATAAAACAGATCAACCATTCTTTACCTTTCATAACAGCCTGAAGTGAAGCAACTTCTTCTCTCCACTGTCTTTTTACTTCATCTATAGCTTCTTGTTTGGTATTCTCAGAGACTGTGGCAATGGCCTTGATATTCTCCATTTCTGCTTGTGCTTCCCACAGCTGTGTTCGAAGGTGTCCCAAATCATCTTGTGCAGCTTGTAACACTGCATTTTGTCTCTTCAGATCCTCTGGAAGAAAAGTAAAACACTTTCCATTATGGAGGGGCTCACTTTTACCAGACTGGCACTGCAATGAAGAAACAAAGCATTTAAATTTACAATGTTCATTACAATGTTCATTACATCATAATGAACAAGTAAGGAATTAAATTGAAAAATGTTAAGTTAGAAAATAAAATAATTTTAATAAAAATCTAAGGTATGCTGGATATCAAAAATCAATTATTAACTATGAAACCAGATAAAGATTCAGGCCATAGTTTTAAAGCTAAATGAGCTTACTTAATCTCTATAGCCTCCATTCCACATCTTACAAAATCCCACCTCAGAAGGTTGTTTTAATGATAAAACAACTTATTGAAAATGATTTCTAGTACAGTACCTTACACAAGTAGACATTCAAGAAATGGTTCATAAAAGAAAGCATGGCAATTACTAGATCCAAGTTTTTAAAGTTATAATTAATCAGCCTCCCCTTACCATCTACACTAATAGAAGAGAAACATGCAAACTGACCATCACTCTGCTATACCCACCAGCCAATCAGTAGGGAATATGCAAATTAGAAATATAAAGCTAGAGGCCACCCAGCTGCTCCAGGTGAGTGGCCAGGTGGGGCAGGACACCCGCTATGAGAGGGAGGGCAAAAGGGCAAAGGGATCTACAGGAGCAGCACTCCGGCTGCAATGACAAAGACTGCAGACTCCGGAGTCTGCAGCAGTGAAGACGAAGAAGGCAGACTCTGGCCGGAATCTGCAGCGAAGATGAAGAAGATAGACTCTGACTGGAGCAAAGGTGTTGGGTCCTGGGTGCCAGAGGAAAACCGGTGCTGGGAGCCATGGGAAGGAAGGCCTATTGCACGAATCTCTTTGTGCAACGGGCCTCTAATATGTCTATATAAAACCCTAATATGCAAATAGACCGATCACCTGGGGCACATACGGAACATGACAGGCATTGGCCGCAGACCACAGAGTATGGAACATGGTGGGTGTCAGCTGTGGCAGGATGGTGGAGCAGGAGAGCGGGGGTGCCCAACAAAGGCAGGGTGCTGGTCACTGTCATTGGGGCAAGCCTCTGGAGGTTACTAAAAATTCTTTGCTTCCATGTGCTGCAGTACCGCCCAGTGCTTGCACCTGCTGCTGGCGCCAACCCCACTTCCACCCACTGCCAGCCCTGACCGCTCTGTGCTGTCAGCAGGTGTGAGCAGCAGCTGCCGGCCCTGATCACCCCTGAGGGCTTCTCCACTTACCCTTTCTCCTAAGAGGCAATCTGGGCAGTAGCCGCCACTTGCACCCGCTGCTGACACTATCAGCTCGTGGGAGCAGCAGTGGCAGGAGCAGGACTGCCGGCAGATACGGGACCGGGGCTGCAGTGATAGGGGCTGGGCGGGGGCGCGGAAGATGGGCCGACACCCGCCCCTATGCCCACCACAGCCTCGTGGCCCACAGTTCCTTTCAAGGTGCACAAATTCATGCACTGGGCTCCTAGTCTCTTAAATATTAATTTGATCTGATGTGCGTACTACATGATTTAGGCCTAGATAAGACATGTTTGGCTAAACCAGCCATGGGCAAACCACGGCCCACAGGCCAGATATGGCCGGTTCAGCTGTTCTATCCAGCCCGCGGAGCCGAAAGACCAGAGGGTTCTCTTGCTCTCCCCTCCGCTCCTTCACCAGCAGCCTAAGATTAGAGTGCCAGCATGGTCAGGTTGCTTTTGTTCCAGCCCTCCGGTCCAGTTTAAGAACCCATTCCTTGAGTCAAAAAGTTTGCCCACCACTGGGCTAAACTGTCTTCCAAAAGAGATGAACCTACCAACAGTACATAGGAGTGTGTCTTTTTCCCATACCTTTACCAATAACTACTATTTTCCATTTTCTAAAATTCCTGCCAATATCATAGGTAGAATATGGTAATAGTTTTAATCTATATTCCCCTATTAAGAGAGAGAGGTTGAGTATCTTTCCATACAATTACTAATGATAGTATTCTCTCTTTGGTGATATCCTTTACTGTATTTCTAATAAATTATTTTTCTTCTAATTTCAAAGAGAATTTTATATATACTGGATATTAACTCTATCTTTTCTTACAAAACTTTTCCTAGTCAACTTCTTTTTCTTATCTATTGACATCTAAAAGTTATGAGACATTTATGCCAAAAAAAGCAGTTCATATTTTGAAAATGATCAATTTCCTTTACAGAGCACAATAACTAAGCCAAATAACCATAAAAACAATTTAAGATCTAACTCTACTACTAACTAACTGTATGACTTTAAGGGACTCATAAGCCTTTAAACCAGGATAGGCAACACTCTTCTGTGTATAAAGTTATAAGCACTGTACTTGAAAATCAAATATATATTATCAATTAAATAACTTTTAAAAGTGAAGATATTCATGATTATCAAACAATTAGAAGAATTAACAATCTGATTCTAAATAATGGGGGTTGGGGGAACCTAGTCAAGCTAATTTTAAGTACTAAATGTCATTTAAAAAAATCTTTAGTCTCTAAACACCAGTTTCACACACTTTGTTCCCACTATTAAAATATTTTGAAACACTAGCCAAACACAATTTTAACATTAATTGCAGAAAGTAATTATCTAAAGTATCTTGAAGGAAAAACAGCTATCTAGCTCTGGCCGATGTGGCTCAGTTGGTTAGTATCATCTTATGCACTGGAAGGTCGTGGTTTGGATTCCTAGTCAGGGACATACCTAGGTTACAAGTTCCATCCCCAGTCAGGGAACATAGGGGAGGCAACTGATTGATGTATCTCTCATACCAATTGTTTCTCTCTTTCTCTCTTCCTTTCTCCCTCTCTAAAATCAATAAAAATAAAAATAAAAAGTAGTAGTTTGAGCAGTGGCAGTATCATAGCCAATGAGGTTTATTCCAGGCATGATTATTCCTAATTGAAAAAAAACAAATTAAAAAAAGAAAACAGATATCTAAGAAATTATGGTAGGTATGTGACCAGGAATGACTCAAAAAAACAAAACTGAGCAAAGACATAAACACATGAAACCACAAAAATATATGTATCTACTCTATTTTTCTAAGGGTTAAATTGTTTCATAAGATGTGAAATAAAAGAAAAAGCATTATTTCTGAAGTACTTTACTCATGTCTGAGAACTACAATTTTGTCAAGGCTATAGTTCATACACTTAACGCCTCCTCATGTTAATTATCCCTGCAACTTATTTTTTTTAATCCTCACCTGAGGATATTTTCCCATTGATTTTTAAAAAATATATTTTATTGCCAAAACCGGTTTGGCTCAATAGATAGAGCATCGGCCTTCAGACTGAAGGGTCCCAGGTTCGGTTCCGTTCAAGGGCATGTACCTTGGTTGCGGGCACATCCCCAGTAGGGGGTGTGCAAGAGGCAGCTGATGGATGTTTCTCTCTCATCTATGTTTCTAGCTTTCTATCCATCTCTCTTCCTCTCTGTAAAAACTCAATAAAATATATTTAAAAAATAAAAAGGTTATTTAAAATATATAATGTGTGTGTGTGTGTGTGTGTGTATATATATATATATATATATATATATATGTTATTTTAAACACACACACACACACACACACACACATATATATAATATATATATATATATATATATATATATATATATGTAATTGACTTTTTACAGAGAGGAAGGGAGAGGGAGAGTTAGAAACATTGATGAGAGAGAAACATCCATCAGCTACCTCTTGTACACCCCCTACTGGGGATGTGCCCGCAACCAAGGTACATGCCCTTGATTGGAATCAAACCTGGGACCTCTCAGGCCACAGGCCAACACTCTATCCATTGAACCAAACCAGTCAGGGCTCCATTGATTTTTATAGAGAGTGGAAGAGAGAGGCAGACAGAGAAATATTGATGTAAGAGAAACATATCAGTTGGTTGCCTCCTGCACACCCTGACCAAGGCCCGGGCTGGGGAGGAACCTGCAAGAGAAGTATATGTGCCCTTGACCAGAATCCAATCCGGATCCTTCAGACTGAAAGCCAACAATCTATCCACCGAGCCAAACCAGCTAAGGCGTCAGCTGTTAATCTTATTGAGGTTTCCTTATAAAGTTGTTTTTTTCGGGCTCCTTTCATTATTTTCATTTTTGCGTTTCAACATTTTTACTATAATGTGTCTGCATGTGGATCTCTTTGCACATCTAAAAGCTTCCTAAATTCAATGTATTTCTTAAATGTGTAAGTTACTGCTTTTCATCAAATTTGGGAAATTTTCAGCCATTTATCTCTTCAAATGTTTTTTCTTTTTCTTACCTCTCATTCTGGCATTCCCATTACATCTGTTAGCACACTTAATGATATCCCTTATTTCTATGAGGCTCTGTTCATTTTTCTATTTTTTCCAGTTCTTCAGATTGAATAATCTTCAGTTAACCAATTCTTTCTTCTGTTAACTCAAGTCTACTGCTGAACCTCTACAGTAAATTTTTACTTTATTATATTTTTCAACTCCAAATTTTCCATTTGGTTCTTTGTTATAATTTCTATTTATTAATATTCTATATTTGATAAAACATTGTCACTCTTTACTTCTCTCAGGATGGATTTCTTCAGTTTTAAAAAATATATATTTTATTGATTTTTTAAGGAGAGGACGAGAGGAATAGAGTTAGAAACATTAATGAGAATCATTGATCAGCTGCCTCTTGCACACTCCTGTTGGGGATGTGCCCACAACCAAGGTACATGCCCTTGACCAGAATCGAACCCAGGACCTTTCAGTCCACAGGCCGACACTCTATCCACCAAGCCAAACCGGTCTCGGCTTCTTCAGTTTTTTAAACATACTTATGACTACCTGAAGTCTTTACCTGTTAAATCTGGTCACCCTCACAGACACTGCATGTTTTTCCTTTGTATAGGTCAGTTTCCTATTTATTCATAACTACTAAATATGTTTATAAAAATAAGATTTTTTAATAATATATTGCAGCAATTCTAGTACTGGTTCATCACCACCTCTTTCCTGGCTTGTTATTGTTGTCTGCTACTTATTTGGTAAGTGGTTGGCTAGGCTGTTTTAGTAAAATCTACTTCTCTCCTTTTCCCCACCTCACAGTGTGTAGCCTCTGAAGTTGCTTCTCAGAAGGTACAGCCTTGGGCACATGCAATCACTCTAGGATGAGTTTCTATAGGGATCCCTTTTGAGTGTCTCTTTCCCTAACTACCTCCAATTGTAAACCCCCACTTAAATGCTAGTACTCATCTGAGTGACTTCCCTGCTCTAACAATGGGGCACTTGAGTTGGGGAGATGGAGTGGCAGCCTCTAGTCTTCTGGGCTTGCTTCTGCCAGCATGGAACCTCCACCCTACAAACAAGCCAGGGCAATTGTGATTATGCCGCAACCAAAGTAGAGCCTCCAAACTAGTAGAGCAGGGGCTGATGGAAAAAGGACCTCCTAGCCACACTCAACTGAAACTTTACCTGCACATCTGGCAGGGGGAGTAGAGGGAGGATGATTCGGGAGCCTTCAACTGTGAACTGGGGGAAAAGGGATCTGTGTTCCTGCCATCATCTCCCTAAAATAGTTCCCAACACACCAAGCTGGGAGCAGTGAGTGAGGGAGTGGTTCATTGATCAAATGCCAGCCTCTCTGTTTTTACCAAGATTTAGCAGATTTTCCTGAAGAAATGTTTCATTTGTTGTATGCTGTAGGACCACTTCCAGAGACTTCAAATGGATGCTTCAAAAAATAATTTTCACTGGTTTTCCTGGGAAGTAGGCCTATGGAGCTCCTCACATTACCAGGGTAGATATGAAACTCTCAAAATTATTATTTACCCATAAATATTTCAGTATGTATCTCTAGAAGGACCAATTTGTTTTACATGATGTGTCACAGCTATTTTGTAAGGTGCATAAAAGTTCATAATTATTACATTTTCTTGATAGATGATTTCTTTCATTATTAAGAACTTTCTATATACCTTCTATGTTTTCTGTTAAGCCCCAATCTTGTTATTATTGCCTCGTTTTACTTTTTTCTCTTAAAAAAAAGTAAACCAGAAAATCTTTTGATTTACTTTTTTAAGTTCAGAGAGAAAGGGAGAGAGAGAGAGAGAGAGAGAGAGAGAGAAACATCGATGAGAGATAATCATTGACCGGCTGCCTCCTGCACACCCCCCACTGGGGATCAAGCCTGCAACCCAAGCATGTGCCCCTGACTGGAATTGAACCTGGAATCTTTCGGTCCGCAGGCAGAAGCTCTATCCATTGAGCCAAACAAGCTGGGGCATGGTTTATTTTATTTATAGTCAGATTTAGCAGTTTCTATGATTAGTATTATTTCTTATATCCTATACATTCACTTTATGTTTACTCTTTTTCATGTAAATGTTACCTTTACTAGTTCTGGTGATTTATGTGGGTAATGCTATAAGTTTTTCTATGCCTGAAATTCCTATTTTGCTCTCACTCTTGAACAATCGTGCCACATATAAAATTTTAAATCGACAATTATTTTTTCTCTATACTTTGAAAATCTTATACCATTGTCTCCTGGTGTCTACTTTGCTTGTGTGGTCTCTCCTGCTAGCATATTGCTTCCTCTCTCTGGTAACTTTGAACATTTTCCATCTTGATGATTTACAGATTAAAATGTGTCAAACTTTGAATTTATTGTTATTTTCCCTGCTCAGTATTTGAGGACTCACTTTTTTTCTTAATGCTTGAAAAAATCTCAGTGATTATTTCCTCCAATATTATCTACTATTCCCTTAATTATCTACTCCTAGAACTTTCTTAAGATGGATGCTTGAAATTCAATTCATCCTCTATTTCAATTGCTCTTTGATATTTGTCTCTCTGAGATAAGAGAACTCGACATTATTTTCTAATTTACTAAAAGCTTGTCTACAGTTTAAACCATCTCTTTACCTTATTTCAATTTATTTGTTAACAATATTTCTAATGTTTTAATATTTAATATTTTTAATATTAACATACTTTAAAGAATATGCAAGCTTATGGCATCTGAACCACAAACATTAATGTAAACTTGGCTTTTAACTATTGAAACTCTTATTAGTTAGCATCTGAGCTTTATATAAATTATGAGCATGTACAAAATATCCTTTTGAAACACACTAAAAATTTCACTGTCTTCCAGTGATTAACATGAGCTCTATATCTACTATTTTCCTTCACACTGAGAACTTTATGGTCACTTGTTTGCTATCTCATGCAATTGGCTCTTACTCATTGCCCAAATCTGAGATTTCCAAAACATAAACATTGCTGTAGTGCCAAAGCTTTACACTGAAGTTTGTTACAGGGAAAAGCTAAAGCAGCACTGACCGGTTTGGCTCAGTGGATAGAGCATCAGCCTGAGGACTGAAGGGTCCCAGGTTCAATTCTGGTCAAGGGCATGTACCTTGGTTATGGGTACATCCCCAGTAGGGGGTGTACAAGAGGCAGCTGATCGATGTTTTAACTCTCTATTCCTCTCCCTTCCTCTCTGTAAAAAAATCAGTAAAAAATATATTTAAAATAAATAAAGGGAAAAATTAAATTACTTTTTTCAAAAGCTAAAAACTTTTATCCCAATTTAATGAAAAAGTAACAAAACTTTCTAAAATATTTATAACATGCCCTGTTGAAGTCGCTGGGAAAACTGGTACTAAGGTAAGAATAGGCAATAACAGGATTCAAAAGGTATTCTCTGCTAAGCCTTTCTTATTACCATTTGTGCTTATATTTCAGCTGTTCTCTAAATAAGTGAAAGCACCAAAGCAATAGCTACTCCTAGTGGGAAAAATACCAGTGTTTGGACTCCTGGGGTTACCCCGACCTGGTTTGCTAAAAGATAAAACAAAGACTGCTGAACCCATCAAAAACAATAGCTTATAGTTATCTCCTGTGACAATTATAAAAGACTAGGTTTACACTTCACAGTATCTATACTAATTAAAGGGTAATATGCTAATTAGACCGGGTTGATGGACATCTTCCAGTCATCTGGTCCACCTTCCAGACAAAGCCATAATGGCAGGGGCCAAGGCAGAGGCAATTAGGGTGATCAGGTTGGCAGGGAAGGGCGATTAGGGGCAATCAGGCCTGCAGGGGAGGGCAGTAGGTAGGTAGGTAGGTGGGTAGGTGGGTGGGCGGGCAGGCAGGTGAGTGGTTAGGAAACAGTGGTCCTGGATAGTAAGAAGGGTGTCTGAGGGGTACCGGACTGGAGAGGGTACAGCCGGGCTGAGGGACTTCCACCATTCCCCATGCACGATTTTCGTGCACCGGGTCTCAAGTATGTTGCTTTAGAAGACATCTTTAAATTTGATTTTTTAGAGGATGAGGGGCAGCTGCACGGAGCTATGTGGTGGGTCCTGGCGAGGCAGGGCCGGATACATCTGCCAGCCTCCTGGCACCACCAGCACAGAGCAGAGCCACAGGCTGGGGCTCAGTGCAGCAGTGAGGGGCGGCCATCAGGGCTGGAAAATGTATGGATTCTTTAATTGTCTTACAACAGATCTGCTGATTAAATTTTATTATGGAATATGGCAATAAATAAATAAATAAATAAATAAATTTGATTTTTATTCTAATAAAGGCGAACAGCCAAGACAAAAACTAAATCAGCATTTACCTTTTACATACTATGCATTTTCTTTAGAAACTAGACCAAAGCTCTCAAAAAGTTTTACATTATTCTTTTTGAAATTTTGTAAAAAGTTACCTCAACTGTTCTTTATTGGCCAGCTTAAGCTCATTGGAAACTTCAAATAGTAAAGATACAATAGTACACATAGAGATTTATTGGGTCTAGGTGTATTCAAAGCAACTTTAACACACCAAGCATGTTTTTTGAATGAACACACATTACAAATGGTTTAGATCAGTAATTGATAATGCATTTCAGAAATGAGAGGTTCTTGAGCATTTTCATTTCTCCAGAATTTTATAGAAAAGTCAATTTTATAATTTCAAAGAAAATAATAGCAAAAGGGAAATTCTAACACTTTTATTTAGGGATAGAAAAAAAGAGAAAGTAAATGAACCAATTTTGGACAAGGTTAACTTGAATCTGGATCAAGCTACAGAATTACTGGTGAGAGAGGTGAAGGAAAAATGTAAGATGTCAATAGCCAGTATCATAGTGAATCTGAATTGGTCATCAGAGGGAATACTGCCATGACTATATATATATATATATATATATATCCTGTTTCCCCAAAAATAAGACAGTGTCTTATATTAATTTTTGCTCCCAAAGATGCGCTAGGTCTTATTTTCAGGGGATGTATTATGTTTCCATGAAGTAGGTCTTATTTTCGGAGGATGTCTTATTTTCGGGAAAACGCGGTGTGTGTGTGTGTGTGTGTGTAAAGATATTACAGGTTATCCTAACAAGAAAATATATATATATATATATCACAGAGTTTAAAGTGGTATCTCATCAATTCAAGGTTAAAACAAATTTTAAAAGGGAAAGCTTAACAAATTCAAATGAACATGAAGAACTGGACAGAATTTCTCATAACATTTAATATATATTCAAACAATGATGATACTGTGCAAAATGTATTACCTATCCCAGCAGACTATACTTTCTGAAAGATAAAAACCATATCTCATTCATCCCAACCTCTACAGTATCTTAAGATTGCCAGCATGCCTAAACAGGATACCAGCCTTACCACCTCCTTGTTAGCCTTTGAAGGAACAAAACAAAACAGCCTCCTGTGAGCCAGGAGGGAAAAAATCCCCATCCCATACTAGAGTCAGTAAGCATTTCCAACCCAGGGCTGAGTTCTGGGAAGCCTAAGAACAATGGCTTTCAAATTTCTTTGATCACAACTCATAGCAAGAAATATATTTCATATCACAACTCTATACATACACATATATAACTAAAACAAAAAATTTTGTGCAACCATACTTACTTAACCTCATCAAATATAATGTGCTCTTTTATTTCCCATTATATTCTTAGTTTTAAAAACTGCTGATCATACCCCCTCAATTTTTTTTTTACCCATCAATAGCTTACAATGTGTAGTCTGAACTCCATCACTTTGAAAACTACTGTTTCAAAGTGATGAAAACAGTAGTTTTCAAAGTGCCCATGTACCCCTGCAGATATACAAAGATTTTCCAGGGGATTCATAGACACATGATGTTTTAAAGGAATCCACTTCTAGATCCTCAAATTTCATAAATATTCTTTCCTAAAATAGAGAGGTGTTTAAATGTAGTTCTTCCTTGCCCACTCACCACCCTTTTCTTAACACCTTTCTCCCACTTAACAAAAAAAAAGGCTTTTTATCCATTCTGAATTTTACTATGGTTCACTGCCCTTTGCATAAAAACTCTGTGATACCAAACTAGAGAAACAATTTAAAATACTAATGTCAGTACTAAAAAAGTGAATGACTAGGAACTGAGTAACACATCTTTTGGCAGATCAGGTGACAAAGTCTGCCTTCAACAAAACTGAAGGAAGACTTAATTGAGTTGTCAACCAGTAGAATAAAAATATTTTTGAAGCTAGAACACTTTGTGATTTAACATATAATTCAGAAAGTTAAATGAATGGAATAATAATTGCTACTTTAAAAAATACTTCTATTTATATCTACTAATGAGACCAAAGGTTCTCAGCACTTATATCTAAAACAAAAACCCGAATCTTATTTTTTTCTAGAAATAAATAATATTCACCCACAAGTTAATGATCTAATTTAGGAGGGAGATCCAATATATTTTATAAGACCTGCATTTCCAATCATTTTTACTTTTTTAATTGATTTTTTTTTAAGTGAAGAAGGAAAAAAAGAGAGAAACATTGATGTGAGAGACACACATTAACCAGTTGCCTGGTGCCCACCCTGACCAGGAATCAACCCAAAATCTTCAGGTACACTGGATGACGCTCCAACAAGCTAAGCCATACCAGTCAGGGCTTAATTTTTACATTTTAAGAATTCTTTTTAAAAATATATTTTTATTAATTTCAGAAAGGGAGAGATAGCAACATTAATGATGAGAATCACCGATTGGCTGTTTCCTGCACACTTCCTAACTGATTGAGCGAGCAACCTGGGCATGTGCCATGACTTTCTGGTTCATAGGTCAATGCTCAACCACTGAGCCACACTAATTAACTGAGCCGGTCAATAATTCTTTTTGTAAATGTGTAAAATATTTATGGCATGTGTACTTTTAATAACTATTAATAACACAGAAGAAATTTACATACTATTTTTGTTATAGAGAAATATGATCAAATTTTTCATCTTATTTTAATTAATTTATTGATTTTAGAGAGAAACATCAATTTGTTTCTCAACTTATTTATGTATTCATATGCTGATTCTCGTATGTGCCCTGACCAAGGATCAAACCCACAACCTTCACAGGTCAATGTTCTAACCAACTGAACTACCCAGTCAGGGCTGATCAAAAAATTTTTGAATGGCTTTTAAGAATAAATTATTACTTTAGGCCAATAGTTCTCAAAGTGTGGTCCCTCAATCAACATCAGCATCACCTGATAAACTGCTACAAATGCAAATTCCAGGATCCTATAGATGTAGTGAATCAGAAACTCTGGGGGATGGGGCCCAGCAATCTTTGTTTTATATATAACAAAACCTACAGATGAAATTCTGATGCACACTCTAGTTCGTGATCTAAAATAAACTTTAGAATAATATTCTGAGAAAGATGTAAAGAGAAAAAAATGCAGTTTCTGCTAAAGGGCTATTCATGTATGTTTTTTATTAAATGGATGGTGATGGGTATTAAATAACTATGATTGATTCCACTTGATATGTTTAAACACATGAAGTTTTAAATTGTCAGTATTGACAACATGATAGAATTTACATCATTCACATATGTTTAAATTTTAAGTAAATTTAAAAGCTTATGATTACTAGTCTAGAGCAGTGGTTCTCAAACTGTGTCCTTGCACTAGCAATACTGCAGTCACCTATGAGCTTATTAGAAATGCAACTTCTCAGGCCCCACCCCAGCATACCATGTACTTAACAAGCTCTCTAGGTGATTTTTACCCACATTAATGTTTGAGAGCCACTGGTCTAGAAGGCTGTGAAAAACCTATCCATATTTTCCTAGGTCAGTACCCAAAATGTAAACCCTTCCCCTTATCCTTCAGATTAGGTCTCTCAAGCTATGCTCTCATGTATCTGCCTTTTTTAAAACAACTCACACAATTACTGAATATCTATTTTCCTCACTAGTGTTCAAGTTCTATAAGTTAAAAGAACCCTGTGATTCTTGCTCCTTCTGTATACCAAGCACCTGACAATGCCTGCCTCATAGCTATTAAATAAATATTTATGAATAAATAACTGAACAATTGTTGAATAAATTCCATGAACTATCAATTTTAATATAAGATGGCTAAAGCTATTATTAGAATGCCAACAGAGATGTCTGGGGCTATCTCTCAAGGGTTCAGAGCACCAAAAGTTCTGTGTCCCAGAACTATATAGTCCACTATATTAAATATCATCATTAAGATTAAAAGACAAGCTGAAACCGGTTTGGCTCAGTGGTAGAGTGTCGGTCTGCGGACTGAAAGGTCCCGGGTTCGATTCCAGTCAAGGGCATGTACATTGGTTGCGGGCACATCCCTGGCAGGGGGTGTGCAAGAGGCAACTGGTCAATGTTTCTCTCTCATCCACGTTTCTAGCTCTCTATCTCTCTCCCTTCCTCTCTGTAAAATATCAATAAAATATATTTTTTAAAAGATTAAAAGACAAGGAAAAAACTGAATACTGCATATTTCAATTCCATTCTTGATCCTTACCTATAAATAGACTTTTATTATACAATATAAGTACAAATAAAATCAAAGTTTATTTAATGACAAGCATTATATCACCAAGAATCCTGACATTTTAAGGCAGTCTTAATATGGGGTTAGGGTTAGACTTACAAACTTACCCTCTTTAGCCAAATATAACTCTTTAAATTTTGCTCTCTTTTGATTAAATTCTTGTTCAAGCTGCTGCTGTGCACGTAAAAATTCTGCATTAATTTTTTCCAATTCTGCTACCCGTTGCTGAAGAGAAACTGGAAAAAAAATATACTAGTTAACATGTAAAAACTTTAATTTTTTAAAATTGTTACAAGAATAAATTAGTATTCTAACTGGACATTTCTATAATGAAACAGGTAGTCGATCTTCTTCCAAAGATCCAATCTCAGAAGTTCTAATTTTAAAAATAATAAGAAACTTCTATTAGACTTAATATACACACTGTGAATAAATCATGTAAAGTGCAACAGCCTATATGTGGAAAATCACATATGGCAAATTTCCCAACACAGTTTCTTTGTATTACTGACAGAATGTCAGTCCACTTCTGGAATTGTTAAATTTTAAATTATTTGGGCTAGGAACATTTGAGATCTTGCTTCCCAGCATGTGTCATCAGTTTGGCTCAAATAACCTCTCATAAAAATAAAAAATAAAAAAACTGGGTTATTTATTCCACAATGAACCCACTACCAATCTTGCTAGCTCCTGCTTCTTTCAAGTGTTTCAAGCAAAACCTATCAGGTTCCCTGATTAGGATAGCCATACCAGCCTGAACCATTCTTCTAATTTCAAGATGATTCATTACCATTATACTGAAATCATAATAAAAAATTATTTCATATACAAAGGATACAGAAATGTGTATTGTGTATGAACTCTCAATTGCTGGGAGAATATCTGGTGTTTAGGTTAATGCTGACTGTGATATGGCAGGGATTGAGACATCTTTTCACTTTAGGGGCTTTACAATTTGGCCACAACTGATCAAATGCCTATCCTGACCAAACCCAGAGAGAGGCTCTTCTGGTTCAAGCAGCAGATGGGAAATTCAAGAGTCCAATCCTTGACCTCTTCCTTGGCCCAAACAGCAACCCAGCCACAAAGCTATGACCCTAATCTCTCCAGGGGATACCGATCAGTACTAACACCACTGCCTAATTACCTAGGCCAGCAGTGATCCTAGTTCCATACTACAAGCCACCTTAGATAATGATGACTTATCTATAATTTTAACCATGATCTGAGATTCTGAAAGTCCTCCCTCCCTCAATTCATTATTCACTTAACTAAGAGCTAATTTTATAGTACATAGAAAAAAGACTGGAAATGCATTAATGATTTATCTATTAGTATTAGGATGTCTAATTAATTTCTTCCATGTGTTTTTCAAAGTTCTCTAGAACTCATTTGATAATAATAATGAACTAGAACCAGTATTTTTCATTGTCGTTGTCATTCTTCCCATGACATCTTCATACTAGCCTCACTACAGATCTAATAGTGTTGATGATATTCATGGCAGAAAGATGAAATAACTATGACTTTGAGTTCCATGTTATTAAAGGTTAAGGAGTCATTTTATAGAGCAAATATTAGGGTCTTTAGATCCAAGCAAAGAATGGTATCTGGTCATTTGAATGTTTGATAACCTTTGGAGAAATGGAATGGAGTATCCACTGGAATGGGAAAATGTGCAGTTATCTCATATTTACCATTGGAAATCATAAAGGAAACTTGTTCTCTGTGCTATTTATTTCTCTTGTATTTTTACTGTCAAATTCCAATTGTTAAATAAATTAAGTTTTCCACTTAACACTTTAATATTAGTGGTAGCTATTGATTACTGCATGAGGTAGAGAAAGGCTCTCAATTTCTTCTATTTCTACCAAAATACACACACACAAAATACCCACACCTTTCAACATAATATTTAGGACCTAAGGCTAATGAATCAAAAACTAAAATTCAGCCTTTTAAATTGCAGACAAGATTAGGGTGTTTTCACTACTCCCAGCCCTGTCCTGGCTCTGACGCGCACTTCCTATGAAGCCCACATCCACAGCTCCGGCTCCCTCTCTCCAGGCCTCAGGGCAGTTGTTTTTCAGTTCCAAGAATCATGGATCCCTTTGAGGATAGAGCAAGAACTCCCTTATTCTCATTTTTTTTTAAACTAAAAGCATTTTAATTTATTTCAAGTACTTCTAACAACTATGATACAGAAAAGGGCCAGAACAACTACTTTTTACAAGAATGCCTCTATTGCTATATATAGAAAAATTCACCTTGCATAAGACAGCGGGAAAATTTACAAACAGGCATAATCTAAAGCATTAGCAGCCAACTACAAGTCAAATTGAAAATAGCTCTGATCACACAAAATGCTGCCTTATTTTTCTAACATGGTAACTAGTAAGCAGTTTATAATAATTATCTAATAATTTATGTAAAAAGTACTTATTCTGGCATATACAAAAAAACTGTTAGCTATGACTATTAAACTAGTAATATTTATTTAAGGAATAAAGGAAAAAAGCAGAGTGATCAAGTGAGTTTGTACATAGCCACAAAAGACCAGAAGTCAATTTCCAACCTCATGATTCTGACTCAGTTCCATTCTTCCACTTCCCTATTACCATGTATCTTCAAAGTATCATGGACAAATTAATCAGTGTTAATGTTAACTAATTAGTGTTAATATTAAGCTTTCTATAACTTAGCAGCTAAAAGCTGTTAGCATGCCAGTCTTCGTTAAGTATTCCACACATTCCCTTTTATTGTTACCTTTGAGTAGTAAGAAAGAGGGAAACTACCTTATGCACTAGCTAATTTTAATGTTTTTCCAAAGGGAAAAATGAATGATAAAATGGTAATACATATGTATTTATCAACAACTGAGTTTACAAAAACAAAATAGAAAAAGACTCAAAGAAAACCTTCTGACAGTTGCCAGATGGAAGAGGGAACAGGGTGGGGAGAAAAAGGTGAAGAGATTAAAGAAGTACAAATTGGTAGTTACAAAATAATCGATGTAAAGTACAACATAGAGAATATAGTCAATAATATTGTAATAGCTATGTATGGTGTCAGGTGAGTACTAGATTTATAGGTTGATCACTTAGTAAGTTATATAAACTTCTAATCACTGGGTTGTACCTGAAACTAATATACTATGTCAACTGTAATTGAAAAATAAATATTTAAATTTTTAAAAGTCTGGCCCTAGCCAGTTTGGCTTAGTAGACAGAGCATCAGCCTTAAGATGGAAGGGTTCAATCCTGGTCAAGGGCACATAACTTGGTTGCAGGCTCCTCCCCAGCAGGGACCCTGGTTGGGGTGTGGGCGGAAGGCAACCAATCAATATGTTTCTCTCACATCAATATTTCTTTCCCTCTCGCTTCTACCCTCTCTGAAAATCAATGGGAAAATATCCTCAGTTAAGGATTTTTTTTTTTAAAGTCTGAATTAAGCAACAACATAGAAAGAAGAGAAGCAGTAATATGGTAAATAAATGAAGATTCATTTAACTTTTAGATTATCTCCTTCCCTGATTTAAAAATTGGGAAAATATATAATAACTTAAAAGTATTTTTAAGCCCAAGTTGGGTCCTACTACTACATTCTTCTAACACTGTACTAAATTTAATGAAACAAGCAATCAGAGAAGGGGGAAAAAGCAGTTCAGGACAAATATCACTACAAGAAGAAGCTTGTAGTGATATTTGTCCTGAATATTTGTCTTGTTGTTTAAAGATGTTCAATATCCAAAAAAACACCCATATCAAGCAACAATAACAAATAGAAAGTATAACTCTATTGGAACAAAAGAATCTGAACAGTTCCTAAAACTCAGAAATCTTGACTTGTGTATCACTGGGTTTTAAAATGATACTTTTAAGTATGGTAGTTTCATCTACCCATTGGAAAAATATCAAGCCAGAAAAATCATATAAACTCCAAAGAACAAAATACAAAAGTATATGCACTACAACATGAACCATTAAAAAAAAAACACACAGGCCGAGACCTGTTTGGCTCAGTGGATAGAGCGTCGGCTTGCGGACTGAAAGGTCCCAGGTTCGATTCCGGTCAAGGGCATGTATCTTGGTTGCGGGCACATCCCCAGTAGGGGGTGTGCAGGAGGCAGCTGGTCGATGATTATCTCTCATCAATGTTTCTAACTCTCTGTCCCTCTCTCTTCCTTTATGTAAAAAAATCAATAAAACATATTTTTGAGGGGGGGAAAAAACACACAGGAAAAAGACTGGAAAGACTATGACAAATTATACTGTTTGCCTCTTTGAATCCAGGGGTAATTAAAAGAAATTACATTGATTGGATTTAAATTAAATGTAATGAAGTGCTTCATTTTTTAAGTAATTATGATTATAATTTTATCTTATTGCTCCACCTCAATCATTCTGCTCATAAATAGTACACATAATTGCCGATACCGGTTTGGCTCAGTGGTAGAGCGTCGGTCTGTGGACTGAAGGGTCCCAGGTTCAATTCCAGTCAGGGGCATGTACATTGGTTGTGAGCACATCCCCGGTAGGGGGTGTGCAAGAGGCAGCTGGTCGATGTTTCTCTCTCATCGACGTTTCTAGCTCTTTATCTCTCTCTCTCCCTTCCTCTCTGTAAAATATAAATAAAATATATATTTTTAAATGTACACATAATTTACTTCAGTGATCTTAAAATATTTTAAAATAATAAATACAAATTACACATATTTTCCCAGGACAGACAATTTGCTAAAAGATTGATTTTCTTAAAAACATAATCTCTTCTGATTCAGAAGTAGCCTTCCACCTGGCCTTCTTATGGTGCTCTAAAAACCTGTGTCCAGCTTATTTTAGAAATTATTAAAAATGATGACAATGATTTTTGAATATGTTTTTATTGATTTCAGAGAGGAAGGGAGAGGGAGAAAAATAGAAACATCAATGATGAGTGAGAATCATTGATCAGCTGCCTCCTGCACATCCCATACTGGAGATGGAGCCTGCACAACCTGGAATCAAACCATGAACTCCCAGTTCATAGGTCAATGCTCACCCACTGAGCCATGCCAGCTGGGCTAAATGATTATCATTTGCAGTAAATCTACTCACTTAATTGTGAGTTATTTAATCTAATATTTAAATATATCCATAATTACTTAACATGACTCACAAAAAGGGAGAGGAGAAAATATAGTGGATGGGCTGGCAGGAATTACAATCTAGAGAATATCCATCACAAACTGCAATCCATATGCAGGTAATTGCATTAACATTACCAATAACTTTACAATATTAGAATATATAGATATGGCACTTAGGAATCACTTTTTCTATAACACAAAGATAATCAAATTCTTTAGTACAACAGAAAACTATCATTTCACTTTATTTAATCCCATGTCACTCTATGTAATCCCCAAAACATCTGACTTCAGCAACTTTAAGAAACTACATCATTTCACCTTGTCCATTTACTGATATATACCAATTTTAAAACAAAATAACATTTGGTCAAGAAATTTACACAGAAAACTTACTAGTCTTCCTTCTCTGAATCAAAATAAAAAGTCTTATTTTGTTTACTTTTTTGTAATTCTCTTAAATCAATCAAATGTCATAATACTTCAGATAAAAGATTACACTTTTAAGATGGGTTTCAAATATGAAAAATTTCTTATGTAAAGATTAGGTATTTATGTTAACTATCTGAAGATATTATAAATCCAGGAAAAATATTAATTGAAAGAACAAACTAGCACCAAATATAAATCCAGAGGGGAAATGAGATAATAAAAATCTACTTAAGAAGATTCTTTGAAAGGGTAAAGATAGAATTTAGGAGAAGAAACAATGGAAAGAGAGAAACCAAGAAGGCGGCATAGGTAAACACCTGAAATTGCTGCCTCACACAACTTCAAAATTACAATGAAAAGACAAAACAGACATCATCCAGAACCACAGGAAGGCTGGCTAAGTGGAAATTCTACAACTAGAAGGGAAGAGAAAAGCACACTGAGACTCAGAGGAGCTGCAGAAGTAAAGTGCAGAGATACAGAGGCGCATGCACGGAGAGGGCTGGCAACTGAGTAAGCGGCTGGCTTTTTCAGTCAGCAAAGAGACACAAGTTCCTGACTGTTCTGAACTCTAGTTCTGGGTGAGACTCTGGGGACCCAGACTCACACGAGGAGAAACTGGACGTTTTCAGAGGTGCTTGCAGCGATTACTGAGGGACACTGAGACCTGGGGGCCTCTTAGGGCAGGGATGACGGGAAGCCATTGCTGTTTGCTCCACCCTGAGACTCCGTCCCATCCAGGCTGTGTGCAGAGGCTTTTGCATATGAATGGCCTGGTCCTTTGAAATCTAAACTTACCTAACAAACTGCAGCTGAGTCAGAGACCCAGAATATCCAAAAGAAGGCCCAGGGCCCCACAGCAGCTTACACTGCTTCACATCTGGGCCTCATTTGGCACCTTCAAAACCCAAACAAGAGGAATCTGCAGATCTCTCTTTAGCGCCTGCTGGGTGGTCTCAGGCAGAGGCTAAATTAGCACCATCTTGGAGATCCAAGAGCCAGTGTACTCAGTGGTCAGAGTGAGACCATACCGGATTACAATTCCTCAGATCCATAAGAGACACATTCAGGGGGTAGACTTAGTGAATACCAAAGCCCCACTGAAGCAAGTCTTGCCTCATAAGGGCGTGTCCAGCACAGAAATTCTCTCAGCATAGACACAGCTGATCCTCACAGCCAATTGGCCTGGAGGTCAATTCCTCCCAGTGATGGTAATAACAATCAAGGCTTAACTACAACAAGGCTGTGCACACAGCCCACAAAGGGGTGCACCAAGAGTGTTCACCTCAGGTAACTGGGGAGGCTGAGCCATTGGGCCCTATAAGGGCACCTGGCACACAAAGCCACTCTATCAACTCAGGGAAGCAGCCAAAATGCAAAGAAAAAGAAACAGGTCACAAATGAAAGAAATGAAGGAGAGCAAACTACTGGATATAGAGTTCAAAACCACAGTTATAAGGTTTTGCAAGAACTTTATAGAAAAGGCTAATAAATTTAGTGAGACCCTCGAGGATATGAAAAAGGACCAACTAGAAATTCAGCTACAATGACTGAAATTAAAAATAATATGCAGAGATCCAACAGCAGATAGAGGACTAAGACCCTACAACCAAGATTACTGTATCCAGCAAAGTTATCATTCAGAATTGAAGGGCAGATAAAGAGCTTCACAGATAAGAAAAAGTTAAAGGAGTTCATCACCACCAAACCAGTATTATATGAAATGCTGAAAGGTATTACTTAAGAAGAGGAAGAAGTTCAAGTGAATTAAAAATCTGAGGAATAGAATAAACTGGTGAATATAATAGAATCAGGGGCAAAGAAAGGGAGTGGATTGATAATTATCAGGGTGAAAGGGGTGTGGGGCTGCAGAAAGAGACTGGATTAAAATCGTATAACCTATGGATGAAGACAATGGTGGGGGGAGGGGGTAAGGGCAGAGGGTGGGGTGGGAATCGGGTAGAAGGGAGCTATGGGGGAGAAAAAGGAGAAACAATTGCAATAATCTGAGCAATAAAGATTTATTAGAAAGAAAGAAAAAAGAATTGAAGGTCAGATAAAGAGCTTCACAGATAAGAAAAAGTTCAAGGAGTTCAGCACCACCAAACCAGTATTATGTGAAATGCTGAAAGGTGTTGTGTAAGAAGAGGGAAAAGGTAAAGATAAAAATTATGAACAACAAAATGACATCAAATACATACCTACCAACAAGTGAATCTGAAGATCGAGGGAATGAAAAGTCTGATAAACAGAATGGACTGATGAATATAATAGAATTGGGGACATGGAAAGGGAGTGGACTGACAATTCTCAAGGGGAAAGAGATGTGAAGGTTTCAGGAAAAGATTGGACAAAAATCTTACACCTATGGATGAGGACAGTGGCGGGGGTGGAGGGGTAGGGAATCAGATGGAAGGGGAGCTATGGGGGGAAGAAAAAAAAGAGGAACATCTGTAATAATCTGAATAAAGATTTATTTTTACAATTAAATAAATAAAATAAAGTTTCCAAACCAGGAGGGGGGAAAAAGAGCTTCACAGAAAAAGCTAAAGGAGTTCATCACCACCAAACCAACATTATATGAAATGCTGAAAATTATTCTTTAACAAGAGGAAGAAGAAGAAAAAGGTAAAGATAAAAATTATGAATAACAAATATCTATCAACAAGTGAATCTAAAAATCAAGTGAATAAAAAATCTGATCCACAGAATAAACTGGTGAATAGAACCAGGGGCATAGAAAGGGAGTGGACTGACAATTCTTGGGGGGAAAGGGTGTGGGGGATGCGGGAAGAGATTGGACAAAAATTGTACACCTATGGATGAGGACAGTGGGAGGTGGTAAGGGCAGAGAGTGGGATGGGAACCGGGTGGAGGGGAGCTATGGGGCACGGGGAAGGAGGACAATTATAATAATCTACACAATATTTACTTTTAAAAAAATGGGAAGGCCTGATTTGGAGGTGGTGGTAGCAGAGGTAGTAAGGGTAGAGGTAGGAAGAATTGAAGGGCACAGAAAGTTTTCTAATTTTTAACCTCCTTAAACCTCCTTTTGGACATTTATGACCAAAATTAATGACCTCCCACCATTTGCAGTGTGGAATTTTCTGAGTCTAATTTTAGTTCTTGGTGCTACATTACTTGAGTAAGGACAACCACAGGATCATAGTGTTGCAAGGATTTTAGATTATTCTAGTCTAGTGTATCTCAAACTGAGTTGTTAAACCAATTTAGTGATTAACAATCTGCCTTCTAACATCTATAATAATAAAAGCATAATATGCTAATTAGACCAGATGTCCTTCCAGACATCCTTCTGAATGGCCTTCAGGTCAAAGCCAGGGCTGCTAGGGAACCCCGGGTCCTTGGTTCCAAGAAGGAAGCCAGTGCCGGCAGCCAGAAAAAGGAAGGACTACTCTTGCACGAATTTTGTGCATCAGGCCTCTAGTAATGAAATATAATAGAAAATATCTGCAACACCTTTAACATGGGTATGTTATTTCATGAAATTTGTATTTCAGACACAGGGGTCCCTCCCCACCATTCCACCCCCACTTTTTAAAAGTTTGTCTTATGCTGCTCTGTTTTTATGGAAGGACTTCAGTAGTACTACCTATTTTCACTAACCAAAAGAGAATTTTCACTTTTAGGAAAAAAGGCAAAAAATGGTGGTTTTTGTTTTTGCAGGGAGCCGTTAAACAGTGTGAGTGACACGGTTTTTACTATATGCTAGTGTTATTTTATGTTTTATGTGTTACTTGATATGATTTAGTAGGTTATTTTTGGGGTGTGAGAATACTCAAAAACTTTATGTAAACTAGTACTTTAACTGCTTCTTGACTTTATTTCATTTCAGCTTACAAAAGGTTTCATAGGAAATCTGTACTCACACATTTATACTGGGTTGTAAAGAAAACAGTGTTTCTTACTGTGAAGAGAGGTCAAAATAGTTTGAAAACCACCAATTACCGTATTTGCCGGCGTATAAGACGATTTTTTGGCCCTGAAAAATATGCCTCCAAGTGGGGGGTAGTCTTATACGGCGAGTATATAACAAACTCTGTATTTTTAGTGGAAATGTTAGGGGGTCGTCTTATACGCCCAGTCTCTTATACGCCGGCAAATGCGTATTTTTCAGGGCCAAAAAATCGTCTTATACGCCGGCAAATACGGTACTAATTAATGCAGGAATCCATTCCTACAATATCGCAGACAGGTGACCATATGGCTTTGACATGATCACAAATTGAGTAACTTAATTCACAGCCTCATGGGGCAGCCAATTCCACTGTTAGAGATTTTAGATATACCCATTCCCTTAGATAATTAGTCATCTATTAGAAAAATCTACTTTTAGTAACACAATCCTAAATTGGCTTCCCTAGATGTCTTAGTTCTGCTCTACAGAATTGGTGGGGGGGGGGGGGGGGGGGGGAGGGAGGGAGTTTCTAATATCTGACATCCCACACTGTCCTCTCCTTTCTTCTCCAAAAGAAATCCCTCCTAATCCTCTAATATTTTCTAAATTCATTATCTCAGTTGCTCTATCAGCAACTTGTAGCATACTACAAGTAGCCAAATTCTACATAAAATCCTAATACTTTACTAGCATAGAGTCTAATAGAAACATTATTATCTGAAGACTATACTCTTAATAACATACTGTAAACATGCCCAAGCTCTTTTTTGGCCACACCCCACACCCCCCATATTGTCATCTTTAGCCCCAAAGATTCACATAATCTAACGCTATTTTTAATTCTTGAACTACAATTAAGCCAAGGTTCCCTTCAACCTATACTTACTTAATGCAATTTCAGCCAGGTTGTAGGGTTTTGTTTTATTTAAACAAAGTTTTAAATTAGACCTAATGATAGAGCCCTTTGGTATATCACCTGAGATCTCAGTGGCAGCTGACACTGATATTTAGACCGGAGGCCCCGTGAACGAAAGTCGTGCGCAGGTATGTCCCTACCCTAGCCGACGATTAGGCACCGATTGGGGCCTTCCAGCTGCTGGCTGGGGCCTTCCTTCCCCGGCTGCTGGCTGCCAGCCGGGCCTTCCTTCGTTTCGTGCCACCTCCTAGTGGTCATTGCACATCATAGTGAGCGACTGAACTTCTGGTCTCCCAGTCAAATTCCCGAGGGGCACTTTGCATATTAGCCTTTTATTATATATAGAAGATTACTCTGTTAGTTACAAATTCATTCCAACGATCTTTAGTATCAAATCACATTTCTTCGTTTTACCTATTATTTAATTAATAGTACAGTAAAATGCCTTACTAAAATTCAAAAGTAAGCTATCCATAATTCTGGAGTCAGAAACTTGTGCTTCAACTCAAACATAGCTTTTGTTATACATACTGGGGCAAATAGTTTAAACCTTACAAGTATTTCTATCTTAAAATAAAGATAATACCATTTTGCAGAATATCACATACTATGAAAATCAGAAATAGTATTATATAAAAGCAACTCACATAATAGGCTCTCAAATGATAGTTATTATCAACTACTTCAGAATGTGAAGTTTTAGTTCATAATGCTAAAAATGGAGATCTTCATTTGGCTCAACTTGTTCCACAGATTCTAACTACTATCAGTGCATGGGAGTGGCAGTGGCAGGAGCAGGGCTGCCAACAGTCAGGGGTCTGGGGGCCATGCCGGGTGAGTGGGCGAAGACCCACCCCTGTGCCCACCCCGCAGCCTCACATTCCTTTCAAGGTGCACAAATTCATGCACTGGGCCCCTAGTAAAAATTATATCTAGAATATACAAGGGTAAATAAAATGCATTATTAAATTTAATCTCCACAGAAAGTTATACACAAATAATCATAGCAACATGATTCATAATAGACAAAAAAAGGAAACCCAAATATCCACAAATGATGACTGGACAAAGCATAGTGTATATTCATACACTATAAAAGTATTTATCCATAAATAGGAATGAAGTACTGATACATATTACAAAATGGATGGACCTTGAAAACATGATGCTACCTGAAAGCCAGACATCAAAGGCTACATATTGTATGATTCCACTTACGTGTAATGTCCAGAAAAGAAAAATTCATAGAGACTAACAGTAAGATTAGTGGTTTAGGGAGGAAGGAATGGAATGGGGAGGGATTCTTTTGCGGGTGATAAATATGCAGATCTGTGGATATTCTAAAAGCCATTGAATTACATAATTTAAAAGGGTGAATTTGATAGTATGTAAACAAAATATCAATAAAGCTGTTATTTTAAAAAATTTATTTTACCTGTTTCTCTATTTGGAGGTTTTTGTTTTGTTTTGTTTGTTTTGTTTTTATTTTCAATAAGGCTTCTAGAAAAACTCTAATTGTATTCTTTGGCTCATGTTACAGTTCTACTGGACAGCACTGGTTTTTTTGGGGTTTTTTTTAGTATATTTTTATTGAGTTTTTACAGAGAGGAAGAGAGAGGGATAGAGAGCTAGAAACATCGATGAGAGAGAATCATCGATCAGCTGCCTCCTGCACACCCCCTTCTGGGGATGTGCCCGCAACCAAGGTACATGCCCTTGAACTGAATCGAACCCAGGACCTTTCAGTCTGCAGGCTGATGCTCTATCCACACAGCCAAACTGGTTTCGCCTGGACAGCACAGTTTGGAAAGGCTTATTTGTTACCCCTAGATATTTTGGGTCCCATTTTTACCTCTACTTCTCTTACACTCTTCGTTTTGCCTATGTTGCCAGACTGCTTCACATATCACCAAACTTCACAGCTAACTGAGACCCTGAAATCAGCCATCTTAAAACCTAGATTTCCTTCTCCCCTTCTTTCTTTTGTGCTTTTACGTTAGAACAGTGTTACTCTAATGTAATATGCAGACTCTTTGTTACTGGTCTAATGAGATAAAGAGCTTGTGTCAGAATGTAGAATCAACTAAACACTAACTACACTGCTCAGCTGAGCTGATATTTTGTGATGAAGGATGTAGGACAAATTTACATCCTGGTAGAAGCACTTTATCTCCTCTGCAGACAACTGTCAAATCCTCGACTGCCCACCATATTTTGAATAGTCTTTCAACATTTAAAGATACTTCTATTTATGAGTTGCAGCTTTCTAAATATAGAAGTCAAACAGATCCCCAATATTTTTTTAAAAACATTAAAAGAAATATTTTTTTTATCCTCACATACTTAGAGAGAGGAAGAAGAGAGGGATAAACCTCGATCTGTTGCCTTCCCGATGTGCCCAGACCTGCAACCCAGGTGTGTGCCCTGACCCAGAATCCAACTAGCAAAGGATGATAGTCAACCAACTGAGTCACTCTGGCAGGGCTTCCCAATATCTCTTGAAATCAAAATGCCAGTATGTCACCTAAGCTTCTCCAACTCAACATACACAAATGCAACTTCAATGCAAAATTGAGCAGTATAAAGAAATAAGTGGAATTCTCCCTGCGTTAAGGCAAAAAGTGACTTCCCAATGGTTTCAAGTCCAGTTCCCAAAGCAGAAATGGCCATCAGTGTAAGCAGCAACGGCAACTGTATTAAAATGGAGCTACATCTGCTCATTAGCATCAGAGAAAACGGTTTTCTATCAGACCAATTCTGTGGCAGCTTTTGAATTTTCTTCAAAATTTATCCAAGGAGAGCAGTGGTTCTCAAAGTGTGGTCTGAGACCACAGAATCACTAACCTCACCTGGAAACTTGTTAAAAGTTCAAAGTCTCAGATCTTATCTCAGACTTCCTTGAATTTCTGGGTGTAGGACCCAGGAATGCATTTTAACAAGCCCCTTAGATGCATGCTAATGTTTGAAAACCAATGGCCTAGAAGCTATTTCTCCCTGCCCTCCCAATGACTCTGTAAGGCATTTAATACAAAAAAATAAAAAATAAATAAAAATCCTTTTATGCTTAAACCAGACAGAACAAATTATTTGCAACAAAGAACCCAAAATGAAACATACTATACTGTCAATCCCATCAACATTTAAAGACTCCTCATAGGGCACTAGACACTAATTAAAAATAAATAAATCCAGCTCTAACTGGCTCAGTGGATAGAGTGTTGGCCTGCGGACTGAAAGGTCCCAGGTTTGATTCCCGTCAAGGGCATGTAAGTTGGTTGCAGGCCCATCCCCAGTAGGGGGGTGTGCAGGAGGCAGCTGATCAATGTTTCTCTCTCTTTGATATTTCTCTCTATCCCTCTTCCCTTCCTCTCTGTAAAAGATCAATAAAATATTTTTTTTTAAAAAAGCAAAACAAAATAAAACCGCCACAAAACACACACACACACACACACACACACACACACACACATAACATATAACAAACAAACAAAAACTTGGAACTGATCATGACTAGATATAACTTCTAATTTAGAGGAAACACAGAAGGCAGAAGAACATGGAGAATACTACCATATGGACACAATCAGGAAATTCCATATGTAAAGATTCTACAGGAGGGACTTCTTCAACAAATAAGAGAAAAAAGGCAACATACATATCAACCAATTTTAAAGGTGGCCCTTATTTTGGACCCTGATTTAAACAAACTCAAAAATAAGTGGGAAATTCAACACTAATCAGATATTAGGTGATATTAAATTATTAATTGTTTAAGGTGTTCTAATAGTACTAGAGGCCTGATGCATGAATTTTTGCACAGGTGGGTTCCCTCGGCCTGGCCTATAATCATTTCCTTTAATATAAAAGGATAAATGGTTTAAAATATTCTGAAATTTGTTATCATTTACAGGAGGGGGAAAAAATCAAGTCTAATGCAACATTAAAATATCTCTTAGAACTATGTCTCATTATATGTATTCTAAAACAAATCAAATTCCTATGTACACACTTTCCTTCATTTTAACACAGAAAATCTAAAATGTAAATGTAGCCGAAACCGGTTTGGCTCAGTGGTAGAGCGTCTGCCTGCGGACTGAAAGGTCCCGGGTTCGATTCCGGTCAAGGGCATGTACCTTGGTTGCGGGCACATCCCCGGTAGGGGGTGTGCAAGAGGCAGCTGGTCGATGTTTCTCTCTCATCGATGTTTCTAGCTCTCTATCCCTCTCTCTTCCTCTCTGTGAAATATCAATAAAATATATTTAAAAAAAATAATAATAAAAATAAAATAAAATGTAAATGTAATTTCTTACTCTCTACACTTGTGTTACAAAAAGACTACAATATAGCTATAAATTTGACATTAGGAGTTACTTATCAGAAAAAGTTCTTCATAAATAAATTTTAAAAGGGTTATATTTTATTTATAAGGAATGCCAAATGCATTAATTATGACGTTCTCAGAAATATCAAGGTCATCGGAATTTTGCTAAATAACTAAAATAGATTAATTGTGTATCTTTGGAAGGGGACATCAGAAACCAACAAGTAAAAAATTTCAGGGACAGAGCACTGATGTTAATATTGGAGGAAGAGCCGAAGCTGGTTTGGCTCAGTGGTAGAGCATCGGTCTGTGGACTGAAGGGTCCCAGGTTCGATTCCAGTCAGGGGCATGTGCATTGGTTGCGGGCACGTCCCCGGTGGGGGGTGTGCAAGAGGCAGCTGGTCAATGTTTCTCTTTCATCGATGTTTCTAACTCTCTATCTCTCTCCCTTCCTCTCTGTAAAAAAATATCAATAAAATATATATTTAAAAAAATAAAATAATGCCGAAACCGGTTTGGCTCAGTGGATAGAGCGTCGGCCTGCGGACTGAAAGGTCCCAGGCTCGATTCCAGTCAAGGGCATGTACCTTGGTTGCGGGCACATTCCCAGTGGGGGGTGTGCAAGAGGCAGCTGATCGATGATGATTCTCTCTCATCGATGTTTCTAACTCTCTGTCCCTCTCTCTTTCTCTCTGTAAAGAATCAATAAAATATATTTAAAAAATAAAATAAAATAAAATAAAATAAAATAAAAAAATATTGGAGGAAGAGCCTGGCCGACATGGCTCAGAGGTTGAGTTATCGTCCCATATGAACCAGGAGGTCCCCAGTTCAATAACCAGTCAGGGCACATGCCCAGGTTGCAGGCTCATTAGCCTGTGTAGGGCCTTCAGGAGGCAGAAGTTTTTCCCTCTCCTATTCACTTTCTCTCTGAAATGAATAAAAATACATAATTTAATACATATATATTGGAGATAAGGGAGTCTCAAAGCTAGAAAAAATGAAATAAGAAATATAAGGAGCTAACAATTAAGTATTTACCTATTTATCAGGCATTATATAGGAAATGGCATAGCACAACTGTTTAAAGAAAGGACTCTAGGTTAAATTAGGGTTTGAATCCCAGCTCTCCTACTTATAAGCTGGTTCCTTCTCTGCATCTGTAAAAATGGGGACTAGAGCCGAGGTCGGTTTGGCTCAGTGGTAGAGCGTCGGTCTGTGGACTGAAAGGTCCCAGGTTCGATTCCGGTCAAGGGCATGTACATTGGTTGCGGGCACATCCCCGGTAGGGGTTGTGCAAGAGGCAGCTGGTCGATGTTTCTCTCTCATCGACATTTCTGGCTCTCTATCTCTCTCCCTTCCTCTCTGTAAAATATCAATAAAATATATTTTTTAAAAAATGGGGACTAGAATAATATACTACCTTGTAGAAGTGTAGCAAGGATTAAATAATCCACATATAGCTCTTCATGAAGTATTAAATTATTTTATGCACTGACTCATTAAAGTTTCAAAACATTTAATAAAGAAGGAATTATCATCCCATTATAGATGACAAAATATTCAGAGAGATTAAGTAATCTGCCTTTGCCTTTTGTTACACAGCTAATAATTGACAAAGGTGGATTCAAATATTAACCTGCCTGGCTCCAAGGCCTCGGCAGACATCCCTGTGATTGTAAGTATTTAATAGAGAAGATAAATATAGGAGATTTTAGGCATCACATAAGTAGGAGCAACAAAACCTCCTAGGGGTGTTCTTTTATTTAGCTGCACTGTTCGTTTACATGTTGCAATATGTATTACTTAATTATAAATCATTTTCCTTTATAGAAGGGCATTATACTGTAAGCTATTTTTTAAGTTGCGTGTATAGTTTTATCAAAATGGTAAAAGAACTTCTCAAGTATTTTGTTTTAAGCCAGTGATTCTCAACTGGGGGTGATTCTGCTCCCCAGGCAACTTTTGGCATTGTCTGGAGATATATTTGGCTGTCACAACCACAGGAAGGGATACTGGCATCTTAGTGAGACAGAGATACTGCTAAACATCCTACAATATATAGGACAGCCTTCCACAACCAAGAATTATCCGGCTCAAGATGTGAAAAGTGACAGAAGTGAGAAATTCATTATAAACTGATAGGGTTGAGAACTTCTGATACAGAATGATAGACCTGAAGGTGGGCAAGAAAAAAAGTCCCTTACAGTGCTAAAATTCTGAAATTCATCTAGTTCAAATCTATATTGAATTCCTAAAGCTCTGCAACAGCTCGAGATAATCACTTAGCTTTTGCTTAGGTACCTGCTTGGGTCCTTTTCAATACTCTTAAATCTCACAAAGAGGAAGTTTAATTTACATATTGGAGAAATACAGCAAAGACACAGCAGCCCTATCAAAACTATTTAAAAACAAACTAAAATAGCCGTGGGTGTTTTCCAGTCCAAGTTTAAAAACTTTTTTTTAATGAGGAAAGACTTTGCGAAAGGAAATAATTTGATTTCTTGTTCAAATTCAACCAGATCACTCAATTGTCAAACAAAAAGGCTTTCAATTTCATTTCACCCAACAAGACATACACTGGCTGTGGGAATAAAGAGGAAGGAATTTATCCACAAGTGTCTTCTGTACAATCTTAAGGCTCTTGCAGGAGTAAACATGGTCCACAGATCTGAAATGTTTCTATCATTTGTACAGTCAAATCAGGTGATGGGGGCCAAGCCCACATTAACACCCTCCTCCCCCCACCCCACAATCCCATTCCTTATTTTCCTGTGACCACGTCCACAAACTAATTCAACTTTAAGGCAAAAAATTTCATTAAAAAAAAAACAAAACACCACATTAGCCTTATTGAAATAATGCCCTTGTACAAAAAGCTGAAGAAAAAAAAAATGACAAACCTTGTAAGACAAACCATTTGCAGAAGAACTCCAAATTCCAACAGAAATTTTAAAAAATGCAAATCTAAACATGACCTTTTGCTCACCAAATTAGCCAATGTTTTAATAGATTTTTAAAAAATTAAAGATACCACTACGTAGGGTTGGCATGCTTACACATGCTGATAGGAAGGGGAAGTACTACAATTTTAAAGGACTGTGTTTTTTTCTATATTTTATGATGCTTTGACATTATGGGGCCCTGCTGGGCAGCAGTGTTCCTCTATGGGCTAACTAATTCCAAAAGATAATAAACTCACCCAGGAACATGGCTATCATATACAAACCAGCCAATCCAAAGTCCAAACTCCAACCACCTCTTTTATCTAACTCTTACAGACCAAGCCAATATTTTCCCTGCCCTAAGTCACCCCAGGGCAAGGTATCAGACAACTAAAGATGACCCTATAGACCAGAGCCCACCAACGTTATTCAAACTACACAACCCCAAATTTGCTCAAACTATTGCTTGCTCAAACTGCTGCCCCATCTATTCCATCCCATGGAAACCAAAATAAAGGCTCTGAGCCATGCTCTCCCTGAGCTTCTGATCCCTATGTGACCCTTTATACTCACCTCTCTTGGGAACTGCAAATAACAAAAACTCTTCTTTCAAAGGGAATATGTCTTTGTGTCTATAACCTTACCATATCGGACTAAAATAAATCCAGTGTATATTTCAAGACATATGATCATGTGACAAGCAAAAACATTAAAATTCTGTACACTCTAACCAAGCCAATTTCACAACCAAGAATTTCTTCTAAAGTAGTAATCATGGATATGTGTAAAAATTTAGTTGCAAGAATGTTAACTGTAATATTAGCTAAAATTCCAGAAACAAGCCAGTATCTAACAATTTAAATTGACAAAAACAATTATGAAATATCTATAGAAGTTTCAAAATGAAACTTAGAGAACATAAATTTTATCAAATCTACCAGGAATAAATATTTCCTAAGCATCTTTTATTCTCTCAGCATAGAAAAGATGGAATGGAATATTTCCCAATTTATTAACAGGCTAGTATAATCAAGATACAAAAAAACAAAACAAACAAACACCTTAGCTGGTTTGGCTCAGTGGATAGAGCATTGGCCTGTGGACTGAAGGGTCCCAACTTCAATTCCGGTCAAGGGCACATGCCCAGGTTGTGGGCTTGATCCCCAGTGTGGGGCATGCAGGAGGCAGCTGATTAATGATTCCTCTCATCATTGATGTTTCTATGTCTCTCTACCTCTCCTCTCTGAAACTAATAAAAATGCATATCTTTAAAAAGATACAAAAAAACCAACATAGTATCAAAACAGAAACTATAGGCCAATCTCACTTATGAATATAATGACCCCAAAAAATGTTTTAAGCATTAGTAAATCAAATCTAACTACATACTAGAACAATCCATCACAACCAAGTTGAGTTTATCCCAATTATATAAAATCTGTCCATTAATATATTTAATTTGCTAAGCAAATAAAAGACTTAAAATAATTTCAGTAAATTACAAAGGGAAAAAAGGTAAAGCAATTAAAGAGGAAATAGTTATGAGAAACAAAGAGTGTCCAATATTACCATAATCCATGTTCCTAAAGTAGAGAACCCAACAAATGGAATTAACAGGAGATTAAAAGAAAAAAACAACAACAAAAGATCCAAAGATAAAAATATTCTTTTTTTTTTAAATGTGCCTCAGGCATGAAATAGCTCTGGCCACCAACGCAGGCATCAAGCTAGGATGAACTAAGGACTGTACATCTGCTTTGCCCCTGATTGATATAAGAGCAACACCACTGCCAAACCGGTTTGGCTCAGTGGATGGAGCTTAGGCCTGCAGACTAAAGGGTCCAGGTTCGATTCTGGTCAAGGGCATGAACCTTGGTTGCAGGAACATCCCCGGTAGGGGGTGTGCAGGAGGCAGCTGGTCGATGTTTCTCTCTCATCGATGTTTCTGGCTCTCTATCACTCTCTTTTCCTCTCTCTAAAAAATAAATAAACTATATATTTTTTTAAAAAAAAAAAGAGGAACACCACCAATCAGGTATCTCCTTGCCCATTGCCAGGGGGTTTAAAGATATAAATATTCTTAAACCAGAACTAAATCTTCAGGAAAAAAATAAAGATATGAGCAAACTGGCCCACACAGGAGGAAAGGAGAAAAGAGAAGGAGCCGGGATCTTGGACATCCTTGAACAGCATTGTACTGCTTTACTTCTGAACTTGCTACACACACAAAAACTAAACTTATTAAAGGGCTTGGATTTCCAATTGTTTTAAAACAGAAATATTCCTGCCTGATACAAAGTGTATCAAAATGTAAATGTAGCCGAAACCGGTTTGGCTCAGTGGATAGAGCGTTGGCCTGCGGACTGAAAGGTCCCAGGTTCGATTCCGGTCAAGGGCATGTACCTTGGTTGCGGGCACATCCCCAGTGGGGAGTGCGCAGGAGGCAGCTGATCGATGTCTCTTTCTCATCGATGTTTCTAACTATCCTTCTACCTTACTCTCTGTAAAAAATCAATAAAATATATATATTTTTAAAAATGTAAATGTATCAAAGTATCAAATTTTAAATATACATAACCTTTAAAACAACTGATAGGGATTTGAGGGAAATCTATATATCCTATATAAGCATAATATGCAAATTGACAGAATGGCAGAACTGTCGGTGAGGGGGGGGCGGGGCTGGCAAGAAGGCAGTTCTAGGCCAGCTAAGGCGCATGCCAGTGCGCAGAGGGAGGGCATGGTGATTGGGGGGCAGCGGTGACCAGCAGTGGCAGAGGAATAACCAGAGGGGCAGAGCTGGCCACTCACCAGCCAGTGCCATCCCTGATCAGCCAGCCCAGCCACCTGGTGCAGAGGCCTGACTACAGCTTAGGCCCACTCCCTGCGTCCTAAGCCATCAGTCAGAATCCTCTGAGGGGTCCCAGTCTGCAAGAGGGCACAGGCCTGGCTAAGGGACACCCCTTTCCCCCCGCCCAGTGCACAAATTTCCGTGCACAGGACCTCTAGTCTACATATAAAAGCCTAAGCAACTGTTATGATCAAATGACTAGAACAACAGGTCAACCAGTTGCTATGATATGCACTGACCACCAGGGGGCAGATGCTATAAGCCAGAGCTGCCCCCTGGTGGTCAATGCACTCCCACAGGGGGAGCGCCACTCAGCCAGGAGCTGGGCTCACAGCTGGCAAGTGCAGAGGCGGTAGCGGGAGCCTCTCCCACCTCCACCACAGGGGGATATCCCCAAGGACTCCCAGACTGCAAGAAGGCACAGGCCAGGCTGAGGGACCCCCTCCCCTAGTGCACGAATGTTGTGCATCAGGCCTCTAGTTATTATAATAAAGTCATATGATAACACAGTTAAAACCAACGTTTTTCAAAAAATAACTTACAACAAAAGAAAATTTCACATCATTGTTAAAATGAAAATTGGAGAATTCAAAACCACACATGCAATATTATCAACTGCTTTAACTTTTTTTTCATTTTTAAAAATATATATTTTATTGATTTTTTTTATAGAGAGGAGAGTTAGAAACATCGATGAGAGAAAAATCGATCAGCTGCTTCTTGCACATCCCCTACTGGGGATTTGCCCACAACCAAAGTACATGCCCTTGACCGGAATCAAACCTAGGACCCTTCAGTCCGTAGGCTGACACACTATCTATCCACTGAGCCAAACCGGTTTCAGCTGCTTTAAAATTTTTTATTTGTAGATCTAAAGCATGACCAGAAATACTCTAAAATGATGGACATAAGTATGGATTAATCCAGTTTTCGTTACACTTCTTTGGACTTCATGATCAAATAAGAAACTTGGGGTTTTGCTTTAATTTTGCCCATTTTTAATGACTTAAGAGTTTACTTAACTAAAAGTAACCTGGGAGGCAGTTCAGTGAAATGAAATAGTCATGGGGCCCTGGATCCTGGGTAAATTATTAAAGTTATATTTTAATTATGAAACAGAAAATAATACCACCCTCAAAGAATTTGGAGGGTAAGATAATTAATGCATTTAAAGTGCTATAAGGCACATTTCTGATAAAGATGTTTGTTATATGTCCTCCTAACTTATAAACTCAATCAATGAGGGTTTGTGTTTTGGTTTTTTTTTAAGGTATTTTAAAAATATATGTATTTTTTATTGATTTCAGAGAGCAAGGAAGAGGGAGGGAGGGAGGGAGGGAGGGAGGGAGGGAGGGAGGGAGGGAGAGAGAGAGAAATCAATGATGAGGGGAAAAAATCAATGACTGGTTGCCTCCTGCAGACTCCCTACTTGGGATTGAGCCCACAACCTGGATATGTGCCCTGACAGGGAATCAAACTGTGCGTGACCTCCTGGTTCATAGGTTGATGCTCAACCACTCAATCATACTGGCTGGGCAAGGCCTTTCTTCTTTCTTTCTTTTTTTTTCCCCACGGGGCAGGTAGGGAGAAGAGGAATTAAGGGTGGTGGGCAAACTTAATGTCATCATTCCAAATTTTATCTGAACAAATACATACCTAAGAATAACTAAGAAAAATTCTGGAAAATGAAGGGTTCCTGGCTCTTTAAAATACTAAAACCTTAGAATGTAGAAAGAAACAATAATTTTGACCATGTAGTATGACACTAGAATAGATAAATCAATTGAACAAAATACAACCAGAACTGGATAGTTGGCATATAATAAATGGTGACATTTCAAAATCAATGGAGAAAAATGGATTAATCAATATACGGTGCAAAAACATCTGACTAGCCATTTTAAAACAGTCAAAGCTGTATTCCTACATCAATGTATATAATGAATTAACCTCTCTCCTATGCATCTAGAATGGTATTAGCTATATCATCTTTTGGATAACTGGGGAAATAGCCCAATTATTTTCTTTGTTCCATGGTTAAGATGAAGAACCCAGGTAAGTATAAACAACCTAATCTACCTGACTGGGATAAAGATCTCAAAACTACTACCTCGAATGAGGACAGGTGCCTTGTCTGACTTGTTCACAATTCATACTCAAATCATACATACCTAATAAAAGAGTAACATGCTAACTTTCCATACTTTAGCAACGCCCACCAGCCAATCAGGAGTATGCAAACTATCCAACAAAGATGGCAGGTTAATTTGCATACATGGGCACCCCCAGCATCCCAGGTGAGAAGGCAGAAAGGCAGCTCAGGGCCAGAGGAAAGGCAGTGCGAGCAGCCAGGGAAAGGCCGGCCCATTCTGGCACGAATCTTCCTGCATTGGGTTTCTAGTATGTTGAATAAATGAATAAGAGAATGGAGGCTACATATAATCAGACAGTTTCTCTTCTACCTCAGAATGTTTTCTACCTTTCTCTCACTCATCCTTTTCTCTTTCCCTTTTGTTTTGAAGAATGAAATCTCTCTCTCAAGCTCCTGATCCCTTTTACCTGCTCTCAATTCCTCAGAGATCTTGGTATCTTTAAGTTCTCCCTTTCCATCAGCAATTCTTCCAGAATCTACAATTACTTAAATCCTATTCTTAAACATATACACACACAAGCACACGCTTTGTCACAACTCTTATCATCTCTCTCAAGTGAGTGCCCCACTTGAGATGTGTGTGTATATTACCATGATTTTAAAATTTAGTCTATACATCTGCCTCTACCTATTTTACTATTTCCTTACTGAAACTCTTCTTTGAGGTCCTGATGATCACTTAGTTGCTGATTTCAATGACCACTTGCTTTCATCTGACTTCTCTGTAGCATTTAGTACAGCTGATCATCTCCCTCCTCCTTCCAACTTGCCCTAATACTGACTTCTAACTAATTTTCCTCCTAACTCTCCATTTTTATGATTAATCATTGGTTTCCTCTTCCTCACCCAATCTGTTAGTTTTATCTGTGGCCTTCCTCATAGCCTGCACTTTAAAAAATATATATATTTTATTGATTTTCTTTTTTACAGAAAGGAAGGGAGAGGGAGAGTTAGAAACATCGATGAGAGAGAAACATCAGCTGCCTCCTGCACACCCACTCTTAGAGATGTGCCCACAACCAAGGTACATGCCCTTGACCGGAAATGAACCTGGGACCCTTCAGTTCACAGGCCAATACTCTATCCACTGAGCCAAACCGGCTAGGGCTAGCCTGCACTTTTGCTGTGAAGTTACCAACACAAGGCCTATCATCCAATAAGCATAAGCAATGAGCAGTGTTCATCCTGATGATTTCTAAGCATCTGACTGCCAAAAGTGTATCTACACCACTGACTTCTTCCTTGAGCTCCAGGCCTGGATCTCCAGCTCTCTGCTGGGTATCCCTGTGCCACTACTCCATATCAACATACCAAAAGCAAATTTAACACTTTCTACCACTAAATCCTCCCTCCTACTGATTGCCTACATCTCTCCTGCCTGCTCCTCAAACCAAATGCTCAGCAAGTTACTATTTTAACACCACAGTATTCCTAACATCTACTACTGTATTTCCTTTTCTCCATTCCCATTGACATACATTATAATCCCATCATCTTTCCCAAGCCACAGCAATAGCCTAACCAAACGCCTTAACCAGCCTTCTGCCTTAAAACCAAACCACAGGCCTAGCCACATCATCTAGAAAAACCCAAATTCCTTTGCTGGCAGCAAAGCTGTCCACCATTCAATCTTTTTTTAAAATATATATATATATATTTTATTGATTTTTTACAGAGAGGAAGAGAGAGGGACAGAAAGTCAGAAGCATCAATGAGAGAGAAACATCGACCAGCTGCCTCCTGCACAATCCCCACTGGGGATGTGCCCACAACCAAGGTACATGCCCTTGACCGGAATCGAACCTGGGATCCTTCAGTCCGCAGGCCGACGCTCTATCCATTGAGCCAAACCAGTTTCGGCTCCACCATTCAATCTTAATCCCCCTTTTCTAACTTGTCTCTGAACACAAACCTCACCTCACACTGCATATACTCAATCCACACCCTGCAAAGATTCTCAATCTCCTCTAATACCTTTCTCCAAGGCACCATTTCCACCTGTCAAAAATTCTACACAATAGACTCTACTCAAATGCCACCTTCTCTGATATAACTAGGGTGCAGTGAGGGTAGAATGGAGGGTCCCTTTGTTAGCTATACTTCCTGAATGACTGAAGATGTTCCTGCTACATTTTGTCAAATATCGTGAATGGGGAAGAGCTTACCACATAATTTTAATTGCATGTTGTGCTCTGACTTTCTTTCAACAAATACCTATAGCTCATATTTATTCTATGGTAAGCACTAAGCTGGAGATGCCATCGTCAGCCAGACAAATGCCCTTTCCTCATGGAATCTGTCTGTAATCACTAGATTTTATGCTTCACAAGGAGCACTGACTCTGCTACAACACAACACTTCCTTTTCTTTTTTTAATCCTCACCTGAGGATATATTTTGTTTTGTTTCAGGGGGAGGGGAGATTTTAGAGAGAGGAAGGGGGAAAGAAACACTGAGGTGACAGAGAAACATTGATCATCAATCAGCTGCCTCCAGTATGTGCCCCACCCAGGGATCAAACCCACAAGCTAGGTCTGTATGTGCCTTGACCAGAAATCAAAACCACAACCTTCTGTGCATGGAATGATGCTCCAACCAACCAAGCCACCTGGCCACTGTTTAATCCAGCCGTGGGCAAACTACGGCCCGCGGGCCGGATGGGGGCCGGATCTGGCCCGTTCGGCTGTTCTATCAGACCCACGGAGCCGAAAGAGCTGAGGGTTCTCTTGCTCTCCCCTCCGCTCCTTCACCAGCAGCCCAAGATGAGAGTGCCAGCATGGTCAGGTTGCTTTTGTTCCGGGCCTCTGGTCCAGTTTAAGAACCCATTGTGGCCCTCGAGTCAAAAAGTTTGCCCACCCATGGTAATTCCTAGTTTCCTGATCTGTAAAATGAAGAAAGACAACTATCTTTAGAATTCCTTTCAGTGATATATCTCTGCATGTACTACTCTCTAAAGGTCACAATTATCTAGCAAAAATCAGGTACCACCAAAACTCACCGACAATTGGAATCTGTCTCAAAGAGAATCAAAAGAAAGTTAAGTAAATTCAAACATATGACAGGAGAAATAAGAATATTTAGGAAGGAAATAATGCTATCACCAAATTTCTTCAGACCAACAGGGAGAAGAATGCCCTAGATTTCCTCTGTGCAGTCCCAGAGAAGAGAACTAAAACCAGTGGGTAGAAATTTTGGTGAGACAAGTTTCCACTTAATTAAAAGATAAATAAAACATTAGAACTATTAAAAACTAGGAGGTACTGAGTTCCTTCTCTCCAGAAACATCCAAACTGAAATCAGACTACCACTTGGAAGAGATTCAGGCATCTAAAGAGAAAAACAGAACAACGGTACCTTCCTTTATAGCTCTTCAAATAGAGGAAAACTATCTTCTATAGCTAGGCACCTCGGTTCCCATTAGGGTACCTAATGGATGGACCTGGAGAGTATTTGCTAAGGAAATAAGACAGTCAGAAAAAGACAAATACCATATGATTTCACTTGTATGTGGAATCTAATGAACAAAATAAACTAACAAACAAAACAGAAGCAGACTCAAACAGAAAACAGTCTGACAGCTATTAGAGGGGAAGGGGGGTGGATGGCTGGGTGAAAAAGGTGAAGTGGTTAAGAAAAAAACACACACACACAAAAAACATACAAATATAAAACCCTCATACACACAGATAATAGTATGGTGAATACCAGAGAGGAGACTTAACTTGGGGTGGTAAACACACAATATACAGATGAATTATAAAATTGTACACCTGAAACCTATAATTGTATTAACCAATGTTACCCCAATAAGTTCAATAAAAAAATTTTTTAAACACAGTACTTTTATGTTTTGGATCAAGCACCTGCAAGTTTAGTAGTTGGGAGATTGATCAAGTTACAATAAACAAAGCAAAATACATGTTTTGTTTTTTAAATGGTGTTAAATTGACTATTTGGAAGAAAAATTAGATCCCTATGCCACTATCAGATGTAGGCAGCTTCCCTCAGCAAACCATAAAGCAGCTTTCCAGCAAGTTCTGCAAAACTGAACTCTGCCCTTCAAAGGGCCACAGGTGCACTCTCTCCAAAAAAGTCTGGATCTCAGTCTGGGAATGGCCACTTGAAGATCTAGCTACTGCTACCTTTAATGGTCTGACTCAGCCCTACAGGTAGTGACTGTTCTTCACACTTGCTATTTCTGTCTTCTTTAGGGTTTTTTCTCTTAGGTAATTAGTTTAGTGAATAATTTTTATATCAAACTTCCCATTTCAATTTTAAAGTAAATTCCAGATAATATAAATGGTAAAACTATAAAATTGTTGAAAGTTAAGGCTTTAAAAAAAAATGTATGTTGCCCTAGCTTAGTGGTCGGCAAACTTCGGCTCACGGGCCACATGCGGCTCTTTGGCCCTTTGAGTTTTTATCAAAGGCCAGCTTAGGAGTACCCTAAATTAATAACAATGTACCTACCTATATAGTTTAAGTTTAAAAAACTGGTCTCTCAAAAGAAATTTCAATCGTTGTACTGTTGATATTTGGCTCTGGTGAATAATGAGTTTGCCGACCACTGCCCTAGCTGATCTGGCTCAGTGGATAGAGTTGCCTGGGGACTGAAGGGTCCCAGGTTCAATTTCAGCCAAGGGCACATGTGTAGATTGGGGGCTGGATCCCCAGTAGGGGACGTGCAGGAGGCAGCCGATCAATGATTCTCCTTCATCACTGATGTTTCTATCTCTCTCTCCTTCTCCCTTTTTCTCTGAAATCAATAAAAATATATTTTTTAATGTATGTCTATTGTTAAAAGTATTATAGATCCTTTTTTTAAAAATGAGGGCTTTTTAAGTATATAAACATGGGACTTAAGGTCTTCCTAAGCAAGATCAGAAACCCAGAAATCATAAACTTTGATTTAAAAATGATCAAATCTACATTAAAATTAAAGTTTTCTGCACAACAAAAGAAAAATGCTAATCACCATGAGGGAAGTACAAATTAAAAAGCCTTCATCTCACCTACTTGCTTCCCCCCTCCCCAACCTCACCTGAGAATTTTTTCTCCATTGATTTTTTTAGAGAGAAGGAGAGGGGGAAAGAGAGAGATAAACATTAATGCGAGAAAGACACATTATTGGTTGCCTTCCACACATGCCCCAAGCAGGGCTATGAATTGAGCCTGCAACCAAAAGAGGTTCTTGCTCTTACCCGGAATTGAACCCTCAACCTTTCAGTCTAGCAGGGGAGGGGGAGGACACTCTAACCACTGAGCCAAACTGGCTAGGGCCACCTACTTATTTTAAAACCCTTCAATGGCTTCCCCTACAGCTCTAAGGCTAAAGCCCACTCAGACCAGCCCATGCCTATATTTCACACCCTCTCATTCTTTCTACCCAGGCACAAACATTTCTTGAGTTCTCTTACTCAGATTGCTTCTTCTAGAAAAAATAAAGGGGTGGGGTGGGGGTGAACCTACTGCTCATCCACTGGCTCTCAGCTCCAGGTCCACTTCCTCACCATCTCCTGGCCTCCCTCAATGGCTCAAACTCAATGACAGGCTTTCCTAGTACTATGTACCTCTCCCAGTGCTCAGGTCAAAAACCTTTCAGTGTCCCTTGTCTCATCTCTCTCTCTTGCATCCCATATCTAATCCAAATCCTATTGGTCATATCTTCAGAATATCATCTCTTCTAATATACCTTGGTCCAATCCTCATTTCCCCCCTGGATTAATGCTTCCTTTATTGCCAATCTAGCAACCAGTGCATTTTAAAAAACGTAAGTCAGATCACATCACTCTTCTGCTCAAAACCTTTTCAATGGTTCCCCATAGAGAAAAGCCAATATTTACTCTTTTTTGGGGGGGAAAGGGGATTCCAACAGGGTCCCAACAGGTGCGCCCCATCCCCACTACCTCACCTCACATCCTGCTACTCTTTCTCTCCATTCCCTCCCCCACCCAACTTCCCATTCCTATAACCTCACTCCAGCCACACTGAACTCCATGTCATTCCCAAATATATATGCCTTCCTTAAGGCATTTGCAAAAATTGATCTGTCTGGAACACTCTTCCTCCAGATAGCCTTGTAGCTAACTCCTCCATCTCCTTCAAATCTTTGCTCAAATGTCATTCTGTCAACCAGCCTATCCTTCCTTTTACCTTGCTCCATATTTCTTTTTTCCATATCACTTATCACTTAACAAAGTATATAATTTGCTCATGTTTGTTGTTTAATATCTGCTTCTTCCACACTAGGGCAGGGTCATATATTATCTGCGTTGTCCACTAATGTATTCCAAATACCTAGAAGTGAGCCTGGCAAATAGTACATACGCATATTTATGGAACAGTTTTATGTATTTCTGTGGCATTATCTAATTAGTGGCCAAGTGATTCACTACCTAGGAACCAGGACTGGTTTTAGTTTGTTACTGTATTTTCTAGAGCCTAGCATAGGGCTTGCCAGACTTGACACAGAAACATTTGTTAATTGAAGAATATCATTTCTTAATTCACCAGAAGATACAAATTTAAAACATCTGACATTATCCACTGCTTGTAAGTGTGTAAGGGAAATCCACCCTCTCAAATACTGTTGAAGGTATGTAAATTGATACTTTTTTTGCAAGTAAACTAGCAATAGCTATTAAAGTTTAAACCACTCAGAGCTCTTGTCTTTTAATTCAATATTCTTACAGAAGTAAAAGCAAGAGTACCTGAAAAAATATGTAATAGTATATCTATTCCAGCACTGCTTATAAAATAATGAAAAAAATCGACAGCAATCTACCTGTCCATCAATAGAGAAATAGGCAAATAAACTGTGCATGGTACATGCATGTGATGAAATACTCTGTAACAAGAATGAGGCAGATCTATAACACTGACCTGGAAAGCAGTCCATGACTAGTAAACAGACCAGAGGGCCCTGACATCCAGATGACCTGGATTTGAATTCTGGCTCCCCACACTCCTGGCTATATAATTATTAACTTCTCCGGGCTTCAGTTTCTTCATCAATAAAATAGAAACAATAAGAATAAATAATACTTTACCTGGCCACATAATAACTTACAAGTATATAATAATTCTAACACTTATGAAGTAAAATAGACAAGATGCAAATCTATGTATGTAAACCATTTTCAACTGGTGAAGCATATAATTTTTAAAACATGCAATATCTTATTACTTCCCAAGAGGTACTGACCTCTTTTCTCTTTGATTGTCAAATAAATAAATAAAAATGACAACAGCCAACACAACAATAGCCGTCTGATGTGAATGAATCAAACTTATACCAAATTTAGCAAATTATACCAAGATTAGCAAATATATATATATATATATATATATATATATATATATATATTGTGGTGTGCCACAGAATTTTAGTGATTAGTTTATATGTGCCAGGAGATGAAAAAGGTAAAAAATTGCTGGTGTAAACCATGTCCATTTCAGGGCAGAAGGAAAAGGTAGAATGTCTGTGTAACTACAGAAAAAAGTCCAAAAGCAACAAAAACTTAATAGTGGTTACCTCTGAGAGATGACATTTTTTTAAGTTTTTTTAAGGTTTTTTTTTAAACATATATATTTTTTATTGATTTCCTACATAGAGGAAAGGAGAGATTAGAAGCATTGATCAGCTGCCTCCTGCATACCCCCTACTGGGGATATGCCCTTGACTGGAATCGAACCTGGGACCTTTCAGTCTGCAAGCTGACGCTCTATCCACTGAGCAAAACCTGTTTCAGCGGAAGACATACTTCTTATACGTGATTTTTAGAAGATAGCATCTTTATCTTATTTTTTAAATATATTTTATTGATACAGAGAGGAAGAGAGAGGCATAGAGAGCCAGAAACATCGATGAGAGAGAATCATCTATCAGCTGCCTCTTGCACACCCCGTACTGGGGATGTGCCCGCAACCAAGGTATGTGCCCGCAACCAAGGTACATGCCCTTGACCGGAATCGAACCTGGGACCCTTCAGTGGGTAGGCCAACGCTCTACCACTGAGCCAAACTGGTGTCGGCAAAGATAGCGTTTTTAAATAAAAAAGAGATAAAGTAAAATCAGACCAAAGGCTTCTAAGATATAATTTAACTTAGATTTTAAAGTATAAAAATTTGAAGACAGTAACATTATAGTATATAATCTTTAAATACTCAAAGTAAAATGGAATAATCTGACACAATTTGTTTAGCCATTAAAATTACCTTTATTCTAAATGAGTAAAGCAAGATGCTATTTCAAAAAAAGAATAAAACTTGACAAAACCGGTTTGGCTCAGTGGATAGAGCGTCGGTCTGCGGACTGAGGGGTCCCAGGTTCGATTCCGGTCAAGGGCATGTACCTTGGCTGCAGGAACATCCCCATTGGGGGGTGGGGGGGTGCAGGAGGCAGCTGGTCGATGTATCTCTCTCATTGATGTTTCTGGCTCTCTATCCCTCTCCCTTACTCTCTGTGAAAAGTCAATAAAATATATTTTAAAAAAAAAAAAAAAGAACAAAACTTGCCCTACCTAGTTTGGATCAGTGGATAGAGCATCGATCATCCTGCAGACTGAAGGGTCCCAGACTTGATTCTGGTCAAGGGCACATACCCAGGTTGCTGGCCTGATCCCCAGTAGGGGATGTCCAGGAGGCAGCCAATCAATGATGTTTCTATCTCTCTCTCCCTTTCCCTTCCTCTCTCTAAAAATCAATAAAAACATACTTTTTAAAAGTTTACAAAATAAGAAACCAAAGTGAAGAAAAAGAAAATTATTACATTTCATTCTATCAATTACACACTAATCGATTATTTTTTGTTGCTGTTAATCCTCACCAGAGGATATTTTTTCCATTAATTTTTAGAGTGGGAAGGAAGGGAGGCAAGAGAAAAGGAGAGAGGAGAGGGGAAAGGAGGGAGGAAGGGGAGAAAGGGAGAAAGAGAGAGAGGAAGATAGGGAGAGAGGGAGAGAGAAATATCAATGTAATGTAGTGACCAGGGCTCGGGATCAAACCTGCAAGCCATGAACATGCCTACACCAGGAATCGAACACGCCACACTTCAGTTGGAGGGCTGAGCCACACCAACCAGGGCTGGATTCTTTTTAGTCTACCACGTCTCCATGAAAACAAAGATATCCCCCCCAAAAAAAATATTTAAGACTAGAGAGATGGATGACAAAGAGAAAGGAATTAAAATATACAAATTGCCAGTATAAACAGACACAGAAATATAGAGTACAGCATAGAGAAGATAGTCAATAACATTGTAACAACTATGTACGCATCACATGGCTACTAGACTTACCAGGATGATTACTTTGTAAGTTATATAAATGTCTAATCACTATGTGGTACTCCTGAAACTAATATTGTCTGTCAACTGTAATTGAATAATTTAAAAAATAAAACAATATTAACATAAAATAAAACTGCTTCTAAAATGGGATCAAAGCAAAATTTAAAAAGCAGTTATCTTTTACCATCAGTTTGACTAAAAGAAATCTGTATTTTTTTTAATCAGTGGGCTATGTAATTCTAGTGTGCTTAAAGCTAAAGTGTCAAGAAGTAATCTATATTAAGTCAAATCCCCAAGAACAATTTCTAAGGAGATACTGACACAAAGCACTCAAATATACCAAATGCTATCTCCTTTTGTACACAGTAGCTGTGGCTGCTCATTTACTACACGAATCGAATATAAATACTGAAAATAAATATAAATCTACGCAAACTAAATCTCATCCTTGAGTCACAGGATTTGAAAAAATAGGGAACCTGCACTAAGAATAGCAAGGATACAAGATTTCCTAAAGTCAATTTCCCTGGCCTATTTCAAGTGCTTAGTCACGTCTGCCTATTAACAGGGAAGACCATTTCACATCTTGAAAGAGGCAGGGGATTTTGATTCCAGACTGTCCTGTCACCTGAGCTGTCCTAGAGTTTGTTTCCATGCAACTCAAGAGATGGCAGCACCCAGCTAGGCATACCTACCACTCCCGATCAGAACCAGAAGCCACCGGAGCTCTCTGTATTCTGCCTCTGTCTGCAGTAACAAAGAGGGGTTTGTGGAAAATGCAGTTTTCTTCCCTGACACCAAATGCAAAAGGTAAGAATTAAAATGCAGCTTGAAAACACGTGTTTCTGCTCTCTGACAGACAAACAGAAACGCCTCTCTTCTCTGCTGAAAGGAAAACAGCTGGCAGACCCTTAACACAACCACAGCTGAGGGGACTGACATCTCTCAGGCAACTATAACAAAACCTACAGCTGGAGGCTAACAGGTTTGAAAGCGGACTCCCAAGAAAGCAGCTAGCCTTTAAATCTGATAACATTATAGCATTGTTTCAGGTTCCCCCAAAGCAACAGAGTAAGGTTTTCACAACAAAGTTATTTTAAGGACGAGGCAAAGGCCTAAGTTTTAAGTGGCTGCTGCTATGTGCCCAGCACCATATCCCAACATTTCACATTTAAAGAGGCTTAGTACACACACACACAAAAAAAATTTTTTTTGTTAAGCAGCAGCAGCTTAGCACACACGCTGATTACAGAAGTAAACCCACCTAGCTGAAAGAACTTTCTCAACCACTTTGACAGGTAGGACCTTGTCAAAGACAACGCACATTCTCTGCAAACATAACTCCGGGTAATAAAAGCATGGAAGGATGCGGTCAGTTTCTAAAGCCGAGCTTAGTCCAACTTCCCAGGAGGTCATGAAGGACTCGGACACCTTTAGATTATGGAAGGATGGGAAGGGCTATCAAGACACGTCTCCTCCGCTTCAAAATTCCCAAACACCCCCATAACAATAATAATGCTAATCGCTTAATAAGCGTACGAGTGGCCATCCTTTAAAGATATAAAGGCTTGAATTAACATCGTTTCCCGAAGCGAGAATACTCAAGTTCACAGCAGCTGAGAATTCCGCCCAGAGCTCGTTGGTGGAGGATCCAGGTCCCGTAGACTCCAGCCCTTCCCACGAGACCGCCCCGGCTCTCAAGGAACGGCACTCACTCCAGTGACCGATCCCGGCTAGTTTTATCTCAAAACTGGGTGCCGAGCCGGCCCGGTGAGCAGAGATTGGGGGAGGGAGGAGGGCGCACCGCCACTTATCTAAGATTTTTTTTTCTTTTTTCTTTAACGAATACGGCAAGTTCCCGATTTCCATCCTCCCCAGGGGAAGGACCCACGTGCGGGTCCCGCGGCCGCCCCGACCAAGACAGCTCCCTCCGCGCGCTCCCCGGCTCGGGCCGGGTCCCCCGCAGCCGCCCCCCGCCCTTCCCTCCGCCCCCCGCCCCCCGCCCCCGCCCCGGCCGCGGCCGCCCGGGCCCCCCGCCGCCTTCGCGCGCAGCCCGCGCCGGAACCCGCGCGCGGCCGCCTCTGCCCGGCGGGGTCACCCCCCTCACCCCCCCTCACCCCACCCCACCCCACCCCCAGGCCTGCGCGCACCCTCCCCGCCGCCGCCCCGAGGTTCCACCGCGACACCGGCTCCCGGCAGGCCGCGCCGGCCATGGTGGGCGCCTCACCGTCAGGTGGAGAAGCCGGGCCCGGCTGCGCCATGGCCGGGCGGCGGGCCTCGGGGAGGGGCTGGGCGGGGAAGCGGCGTCCCGGGCTCCCCGCGGGCTCAGCTGGCGGAGGAGGAGGCGTCGACCGAGCCGCCGCCGCCGCCGCCCAGGGAGGAACCGCTAAGGCCGGAGCCGCCGGCGCCGCCACAGCCGCGGGCAGAGACGGACCGGAGCGCCGACCTCCGCCTCCTCATCCTGACAGCGGGAAATAAGCAGTGCGCAGGCGCGGGGGGCTGGGGCGGCGCGTGACGTCGCCCTGGGGGCGGGGCTTCGCGGACGGGAGCCCGCGGGGGGGGCGGCGGCTCGGGACTCCGCCGGGCGGGCGGGCGGGAGGAGGCGGGCTAGGGGAGGAGGGGGAGGCCGGAGGGTAGGAGGGAGAGACCGCGCGGGGAAGGCCCTGTAGTCCGGTCTAGGGCGTGTGCATTGGTTGCGGGCACTTACATCCCAGCTGACCGAAGTTTCTCTCTCATCGAGGTTTCCAGCTGCTCTCTATCCCGCTCCCTTCCTCTCTGTTTAAAAAAAAAAATCAAAACATCTGTTTTTTTTAAAAAAAAGGAGGACGACCGAGGAGGCCGGATGGTGAAGTGAATGCAAATCCAGCCTCTAGCTGTTCTGCTGGGCGACCCTGGGCGAGTCACTTAACCTCTTCGAGCCCCGCCGTCTTCCTGGGGCTGAGAAGAGTTTCAAGGAGCTAGAATGTGAGGGCGTTGCCCACTGACTTTCCTTTATGCACCTACCCACCTACGCACGATGTGACTCGGGTGCCCGGCCTTGTGGTGAGTGCCGGGGATGCAGCCAGGCACAGCCCCCGCGCTCAGGAAGGAGGGCTGAGGAGCTATGATGCAGGCCTACTCTCAACAGGTGCAGATACAAGTGCTCCAGGCTCAGAATCAGAAGACCTAGAAATTCTGACACAGATTAGCTATTGACTCAGAGCTCATTTTTTAACCTCTTTGAGCCCCTGTTTACCTGCCTCTAAAATGGGGATAATAGGCCAGCCTCCTGGCACAGCAGGAGGACTAAAGGAATAGAGCCCAGCCCCTAACACACTGTAGTAGTTGCTTTACAAATGTCTGCTTCTTTTCCTCACCTTCTCTTCTTTCCTTCCTTTTTTCCTAGACCGGAAGTCTCCATCATGAGGAAGAAGGATTCCTGCACAGTAAAAGTCAGTCTGCGAAGCTATTCCTAGAGATCCAGGGCAAAAATTCCCAATATTCCCAAAGCCTAACAGAACTGTCTCGTGTACACTAGATAAGGTTCCAAGACTAAAATGTCAAGTTTCTTTGCTTTGGGAGAATGTTTATCGAATTGCTTATCTCATGCCGATTAGAAGCTCTTATTCCGGTTCTGTATTAGCTGTTGATTAGTAAAACAAATGGGATCTAAGATATATAGTTTGCTAGACAGACAAGCATCTTTACCTGTGGTGAGTGCTCCCTTCTCTCAAAACCCCCCTTTGGTATACTATCGACCACACAGTGGCATCACTGCCTGGAAATAAAAATCACTGTGTATTTACGAGCGTATGCCATGTGCCAGACACTGGACAAAGTGTTTTACTCTTGTATTGATTTGTTTAATCCTCTTAAGAACCTATGATAGGGATATGGTAGAGGGGTGACTATTATCAATCCATTTTATAGATGAGAGGTTAAATAACTTATCTAAGGTCACAGAGCTAGAGAGTGATAGCAATGGAATCACACCCAGACTGTCTGGGTTCAGTGTCCATATGTGTAACTCACAGGCACATTTGTTGGCAATTAGCTGGGTGTCTATTTCTCCCATTGGGGAAAGACGTCAATTCCCAGAACATAGACACAAATGGTCATTTATTTCTAATGTATGTCTAGCAGGAGTGGGCAAACTTTTAGACTCGAGGGCCACAATGGGTTCTTAAACTGGACCAGAGGGCCAGAACAAAAGCAACCTGACCATGCTGGCACTCTCATCTTGGGCTGCTGGTGAAGGAGCGGAGGGGAGAGCAAGAGAACCCTCTGCTCTTTCGGCTCCGTGGGCCGGATAGAACTGCTGAATGGGCCGGATCAGGCACAAGGGCTGTAGTTTGCCCACGGCTGGTAGTGTTTACATAACAGGTGCTCAATAAGTAGTTATTGAATGAATTGCTGGATGAACAAATGAATATCACTAGGAGTATATAGAGCAAATAATAAGGAATCCTTGGTGGTGATAAGACCTACAGTCTGCAGATTAAATCTGTGTGATCCAATTCTACTTGATCATCATCCAACTGCCTTTCACTTCTCATTGGATTAGAGACCATAATTTTGACCATTACTACTATTAACCCCCGCAACCAATGTATGTGCCCTTGACCAGAACTGAACCTGGGACCCTTCAGTCCGAAGGCCGACACTCTATCTACTGAACCAAACCGGTTTCAGCTCTACTTTATTCTTTTTAACTCCCACATGGTTTTCCACCTGGGTAAATGGTTAGGTTAATTACAAATTTTCATGATTTACAAACCATGTGTCAAGGCATGTGCATGCTCCTTTAGGTATTTATATGAGTAGTTTCCCAGGAGGCTTACCTACCCACTTGGAATTACTTGATCAAAGATCATAATGTTAAAAAAAAAAATCATGATGTATCCCTATATTCATTGCAACATTATTTACAATAACCAAAATTTGGAAGCAGCCTAAATGTCCATCATTAAATGAGTGATTAAAAAAAAATAACCTGTGGTACATTTACACAATAGAATACTACTAGGCCATAAAAAAGGCAAACCTACATTTGTGACAACATCTATGGACCTGGAGAGTATTATGCTAAGTGAATTGAGCCAGTCAGAGAAAGACAAGTACCATATGATTTCACTTATATGTGGAATCTAATGGATAAAGTAAACTAACAAACAGGATAGAAATAGACTAACAGAGGTAGAGAACAGACTGGAAGCTGTCAGCGGAGATAGGTTAAGAAGAAAAAATCCTCATCGACAGACAAGATTATGGTGATAACCAAAGGGAAAGAGAAAAATGAAAGGGAAGAAGAAGGTAAATGGGGAATAAATAATAAGAAAAGGAGCCTGGCTGGTGTGGCTCAGTGGTTGAGCATTGACCTATGAACCAGGAGGTCACAGTTTGATTTCAAGTCAGGGCACATGCCTGGGTTGTGAGCTTGATCCCCAGTGGGGGGGCAAATCAGTGATTCTCATCATTGATGTTTCTATCTCTCCCTCTCCCTTCCTCTCTGAAATAAATAAAAATAATATATTTTTTAAAAATTAAAAAAGCATGGGAAAAAAGAAATACATAAAACTTTAGACAATTTAAAAAGAAAAAGGAAAAACATAAATGGTAACAGAAGGAGACTTGACTTGGGGTGAAGAACTTACAATACAGTGTACAGATGATGTGTTACAGAATTGTACACCTGAAACCTATATAATTTTATTAATCCATGTCACCACAATAAATTCAATAAACAAAGGACAAGGTCATGAACACTATTTCTGACAGATTACTCTCAAAAAGTATCATATCAATGTATATCCCTTCCAACAGTATATAAACATTCATTTTTGTACATCCTTGCCAATGTTGGCTTTTATCAATCTTCCTTATGTCTGTCAATCTTTATATGTTAATGCCATTAATAAGCATTTGCCTGAATGTCAGTGAAGGTAGAAATATTTTCATATTTTTATTAGCTGTTTTTATTTCCTCTACAATTAAATTTGTATATCTTTCGTCCATTTGTTACTGGTTGTTTGTCTTTTACTATTAATTTGTAGAAGCTCTTAACACTGTGCTGTTGGAAGCACAAAATACAACAAATACTGTGGAGAGAAAATTTGTAATATTTATTTTTGTTTTGATTGAAAATTTGTAATATTTAATAAAATTATATATTCATATACAGTAATCTCTTATGGGAGTTAAACTTGAGGATATATCTGCAAAAAATGAAACAACAAATGCACAAGGTTATTAACTGTGGCATTTTTAAAAATGTAATTTGATTGTTGACAGTATTACAGATGTCTCTCAACTGTAGCATTATTTTTTTTTATTGATTTTTTTTTACAGAGATGAAGGGAGAGAGATAGAGAGCTAGAAACATCGATGAAAGAGAAACATCGACCAGCCGCCTTTTGCACACCCCCTACCGGGGATGTACCCGCAACCAATGTACATGCCCTTGCCGGAATTGAACCCGGGACCTTTCAGTCCGCAGACCAACGCTCTACCACTGAGCCAAACCGGTTTCGGCAGACTGTAGCATTATTTTTAATAGCAAAGCATTCGAAACAGCCCAAATGCCATCTAACCTACATAGGAAACTTGTTTAGTTAAAGATGGAACAGCTAAATAATTGAATACGATGTAGCTATAAAAGAGAATGGAGAGGAGTATTATGTTCTGCTATGAAGTGAATACCAAGATACATTATTAAGTGAAAAAAAAGTATATATATGTTACATTTTGTTAAGAAAAAATGGGGGAATTAAGCCTATTTTGTATTTCCTAATCTTTTTTATTACAACTTTATTAAAATAATAGAGGCCCAGTGCATGAATTTGTGCATGGGTGGAGTCCAGCCGGCCAGACCCCAATCAGGGTGAATCAGAGCCAGACCTATCAGGAGGAGGAGAGGGCGGGAGGTTGGCAGACTGGCCCTCCCTGATTGGCCAATCAGGGCCTGGATGGGTAGGGGGAGGGGCTGAGGCTGAGGGCAATAGGCTGGAAGGCCCTGCCATCAATTGGGGTGGTGGGGGCCCATTGAGGGCAGGGCCCGATGGAGGGAGGGGCTGTAGGAGGTTGGCTGGCCAGCCCCCATCGGGCATTTCTCTGACCACAGTGGGTGTCATAGTGACCAGCCATTCTGGTCCTCATGGTGTTCTGGTTGCTGACTATATATATATATATATATATATATAGATAGATAGATAGATAGATAATTCACGTGATATAAAATTCACCCTTATAAGGTATACATATACATGTTAGTGGGTTTTTGTATATTCATTAAGATATGCAGCCATCACCACAATTGATTTTTTTTAAATATTGTATTGCTTTTAGAAAGAAACATCAAATTGCTGTTCAACTTATGCATTCATCAGTTGATTCTTGGATGTGCCCTGATAGGGGATTGAACCTACAACCTTGGGGTATCAGGAAGACACTCTAACCAAGTGATCTACCCAGCCAGGGCAACCACAATCAATTTTAGAACATTTTCGTCAGCACAAAAAGAAACCCTGTACCTGTTACAGTCACTCTCTATTCCGCTCTCCCTCAATCCCCTGGGAATCTCTTCTCTGTTTTCCATGCATATAGATTTTCCTATTCTGGACATGTCATATAAATAGAATCATACACTATTTTGTCATTTGTGTCTGGCTTCTTTCACTACACATCCCAAGGTTCGTTCATGTTGTAGCATGTATCAACATTTAGTTTTCTTTTGTGGCCAAATAATATTCCATTATATAGATAGTCCACATTTTGTCTATCCATTCATCAATTAAGGAATGTTTGGGTTATTTCCATATAACAACTGCTGTGAATAGTCATGTACAAGTTGTTGTGCAAACACGTGTTTTCATCTCACTTGGTTATAGAACTGTCAGTGGAATTGCTGGGTCATATGGGAACTCTGTGTTTAGCATCTGCGGAACTGCTTGCTGTCCTTTAAAGTGGCCGCACCATTTTACACGAGGGCTCCAAATAGGCCACATTTTGCCAACACTTGCTATTTGTTTGTCTAATCTTTCTGTTTCAGCCATCGCAGTGAGTATAAAGTGGTATCTCACTGAGATTTGGAATTACAGTTCCCTGCTGGCTAATGATGTTGACCATCTTTTCCTATGCTTTATTGGTCTTTTGTATATCTTCTTCGGAAAAAAAAATTCTATTGAAAGACAAAAAAAATGAAGAAAAGGAAAAAAGATCCTTTGCCCATTTTGTCCAGCTTGTTGAGTTATAACTGATACATATTGTGTAAGTTGAAGGTATATGTTTGTCCATTTTTATGTGGCTTATATTTCTTTATATTATTGAGTTGTAAGAGTTCTTTTGTATTCTGGATTTGGGTCCTTATGAGATATTATTTTGAATTAAGAAATATGAGTCCTTCGATTTTATTTTTCTTTGGTAAGATTGTTTTGGCTGTTTTGGGTTTGGTGAATTCCCATATGAATTTTAGGTTCATCTTATAAGTTTCTTCAAAGAAACCAGTTGGAATATTGAAAGACATTGTTGAATCTGTAGATCATTTTAAGGAATATTACCATCCTAATATTAAAATTTCCAATCCATGAGTATGGTATATTTTTTCATTTATTTCTGTCTTAAATTTCTTTCAACAATATTTTGTTTTTCAGAGTATATAATTTGTACTTCTTTTGTTAAATTTATCCCTAAATATTGTATTTGAGCTACTGTAAATGGAATTGATATATTTTTAAATTTTCAAAATTGATTTTGAAAGAGAGAAACATTGATTTGTTGTTTCACCTGTTTATGCACTCATTAATTGATTATTGTATGTGCCCTCACCGGGGATCGAGCCTGCAATCTTGGTATATTGAGATAATGCTCTAAATAACTGAACTGATATTGACTTCTTAATTTCATTTTTAGATTTTCATTGCTAGTGTATAAAAATACAGTTGATTTTTGTATTAGTATTGTATTCTATACTTGCTGAACTCACTTATTAGCTTTTCAGTGGATGCCTTGGGATTTTTCTATATATAAGATCATGTCATCTGAGAATAAAGATAGTTTTACTTCTTTCTCTCCTATTTGAATGCCTTTTATTTCACTTTCTTGCCTAATTACCCTGGATAGGACTTACAGTCTCATGTTGAATAGAAGTGACAAGAGTGAACATTTTGTGTTGTTATTGATTTTAGAATATTGAAAGACATTGTCTGTTTTGGAAGATGTTATGAAGAATTAGTGCTAATTGTTCTTTAAACATTTAGTTGAACTCACCAGTGAAGCCTTCTGATCCTAAACTTTTCATTGTGATCAGCTTTTTAAAAATATATTTTTTATTGATTTCAAACAGGAAGGGAGAAGGAGAGATAGAAACAGCAATGATGAGAGAGAATCATTGGCTGCTTCCTGCACACCCCCCACAGAGATGGAGCCTGGCCATGTTCCTTGACTGGGAATCGAACTGGTGCATGAGAAGATGCTCAACCCACTGAGCCACACTGGCCAAGACATGGGTAGCTTTTTATTACTAATTCAGTCCTGTTATTTGATATATATCTATTCATAATCTTTTTCTTTATTAGTCAATTTCAGCCATTTTCATCTTTAAGAATTTGTTTATTTATCTAAATTGTCTAATTTAATGTCATAATTATTCGTAATATTTTCTTATTATACTTTTATTTCTATAAAATTGGTATTAAATGTCCCCTGTTTTTATTTCGCGATCAGTTTTATTAAAGGTTAGTCAATTTTTTGGTCTTTTTTTTAATAAATCAACTTTGGGTTCTGTTGATTGTTTCCCTTATTACTCTATTTTTTACTTCATTTGTTTTCATTCAAATTGTTATTTTTTCTTTAGATTGCTTTTAGTTTCATTTGCTCTTTTTTTTTCTAGTTTCCTAAAGTACAAGGTTAGGTTATTATTGATTTAAGATCTTTCTTCCTTTTTCATATAATATTTTTCTATTTTTATTGATTTCAGAGAGGAAGGGAGAGGGAGGGAGAGATAGAAACATCAATGATGAGAGAGAATCATTCATCAGCTGCCTCTTGCACGCCCCACACTGGGGAACAAGCCCACAACCCAGGCATGTGCCCTGACTGGGAATCAGACCATCGACCTGGTTCATAGGTCAAAGCTCAACCACTGAGCCACGCCGGCCAGACAAGGACTTTCTTCTTTTTAATATAGGCATTTGCAAATATAAATTCCCTTCAAATCACTAATTTACCTGCAGTCCATAACTTTATATATTGTGTTTTATTTTCACCTCTCTCAAAATATTTTAAAATTTATTTTATGACATCTTCTCTTTTCACCCGTTGGTTAATTAGAAGGGTGTTGTTTAATTTTCACATATGTGTGAACTTCCCAAATATGCTTATGCTATTAAATTCATTCCATAGTGTTTGGAAAATACCCTTTGTATGATTTCAGTTAATTTAAACTTGTTGAGGATTATTGTAGTCTAAAATATGATCTGTCTGAGAAAATGTTCTATGTGCACTTGAAAATAATGTGTTTTCTGCATCTGTTGTGTGTGTGCTAGGTCTAGTTGGTTTATAGCGTTGTTCGACTCATCTATTTCCTTGTTGATATTCTTTCCAGCTGTTCTATTATTGAAAATAGAGTATTGAAGCCTCCAGCTATTATTGTTGAATTGTTTCTATATCTTCCTTCAATTCTGACCATTTTTACATCATATATTTTTGGGGGTTCTGTTAGCAGGTGCATCTATATTTATAATTATAATGGATTAAACTTTTTATTATAAAATTCCCTTCTTTGTCTCTATTAACATTTTTTATACTTTATACTTTGTTTTAAAGTATATTTTATGTGACATTAAGTAGTCATTCCACTTCTCATTTGAATACTGTTTCTTTGGATTGTCTTTTCCATCCTTTCAGTGTTTTATAATTTAAATATTTTATTATATTTTTATATCCATTGCCAATCTTTGCCTTGTGGTTGGAGTATTTAATACATTTCTCTTTAACGTAATTACTGATAAAACAGAAGAGGAGACTAATATGCCTATAAACATAGCTTTATAATTATTGCCTTATACACTTGTCTTTTAAATCATATAGGAAGGGAAAATAGTTACAAACAAAAAAATAAACTTATTCTGCTTTACACCCATGTAGTTTGCTTTATTGTTATTCTTTATTTCTTTGTGTGAATTTGAGTTACTATCTAGTGTCCTTTCATTTCAGCCTGAAGGACTCACTTTAATATTGGTTGTGGAGCAGTACTGCTAACAATTAATTCTCTTAGTTTTTGTTTATTTGGGAACGTCTTAATTTCTCTCTCTCTCTCTCTCTCTCTCTCTCTCTCTCGTTAATCTTCACCCAAGAATATTTTTCCATTGATTTTTAGAGAGAGTGGGAGGGAGAGGGAAAGACACAAAGAAAGGAATAATAAAATGAATAATAAGATAAAGGTATATAATATATTAAATTAAATTAAATTAAAAATGTCCATTAATCCATAGCAATACTAAAATGAAAGAGAGAAATAGAAATGAAAAACTCTTCTTTCAAAGAAAATTCCAGTTAATGATCACAGAAGGGATGATATTTTGCAATTTCCAGTATAATAATTGGTTCAGGCAAGGATCATCAATGAGTGAACAAGCAGACAAATCTAGACAAGGGTTTCTTAACCTCAGCACTACTGAAATGTTGGACTGGATAATTTTTTAGTGTTCTGTGCACCGCAGGATGTTTAGAAGCATTCCCCGTCTCTATCTACTATGTATGTGCTAGTAGCACCTTGCTGTAGGTTGAATGTTTGTGTCCCTCCAAGATTCAAATGGTGAAATACCAATCCCCAAGGTAATAATAGCATTTGATGATGGGGCCTTTGGGAGGTAATTGAGGCCATAAAGGCACAGCTCAAGTGAATGGGATTAGTATCCTTAAAAAAAAAAAAAAAAAAAGGCACCAGAAAGGCTCCCTCCCACCTTTTGCCATTTGCCATTAGAGCAAAATGACAGCAATCTATGAACCAGAGGCAGGTTCTCACCAGAAACTAAACCTGCACGCCAGTCTATGGTGTTTTGTTATAGCAGCTGGTAAGGACTGAGACACATCAACCCAGCTGTGACAACCTAACCTAAAATGTCTCCCAACATTGCTAAATGTTCCCTAAATGGCAAAATGAGCTCAGTTGAAAAACACTGATCTAGAATGCATCCTATAAGAGGGCTCTTAAAAAAAATAATTCAATTTTGTGAAGGAAAAAAATGCAGGGATTTAATGACCACATGTAATAGGTAAATCTTGATTGGATCTAGGATTTAAAAGAAAAAAATTTATAAAAATCATATTTCAGAGATTTAGGGAAATTTGAATACTATGTACTGCATATTAGAGTATATTAATGTGTTGTTCATTTTCTTAGATGTAATAATGGTATTATAGTTACTAATGAAATCTTTATTCCAAGTTTGGGAGATACATGCTAAAGTATTTAAAGGAGAAGTGTCATGTTGATTGAAACTTGCTTTCCAACGATTCAACAAAAAATTAAGTTTGTAGGGATCCGGGAGAGATGAGGTGGAGAGAGAGGGCACACAAATGTTGGCTAAGTTTCCCAATGGATACATTTCGTGGAAGAATTTTTTCAGAATAAGAAGTTGAGGGAAAATTCGATAAAATTCATGGAGAGAAAAAAAAAATAGGTTCAGCCTGGAAATCGCTGAGGGAAAGAAAGTAGATAAAGAACAGAAGACTACTAACGACAGAGTCCTGAGGAGGCACAAGAGGTTGATAAGGAGGAGAAAAACCAGGGGCATGGGAAGCCTTGAAAGCTCAAGAAAAAACAAAAAAAAACCCAAAAAACTGTTTCATAAAGGACAGAGTGTTCAACACTGAGAAGTTCAATAACAGACCAACAGAAAATCAAACAAACATTGGCTTTGGCACGAAGTAGCGCATTGGCCACCTTGATAAAACAGTGAGGACAGGAGCGTGACTGAAGCGATCCATGAAAAAGGTGGAGGTGAGGAAGAGTGACTGCAAGAAAGGACAGATCTAATAATAAGGTTTCTTTAGGAAGGGGAACAAAGCATGGACTTGCTTGCTTACATTTTGAAAATGAGTTAGCTGAAGATGTGTTTGCATGCCAGTGGGAATGAGCCAGCAGAAAGTGAAAGAAGGGAGACTGCAGTAGGTGAGGGGGAATGGGACCCACGTGGAAGGGCTGCATTGGCTTTCTCCAGGGGTCACTAATAATGACACCATGAGGCGGAGGGGGAGATATTGAAGACCTGAGGAGAGAGACATAGTGTTTCAGAAAAGAGAGAAATGAATTTGCGAGGAAAGCGAAGGAGGATGGCTTGGCTGTGTTGCCAGCTGGTTTGAAATCGTGGCCATCAAGCGAGAGTGAGCTCAGTCAGTACAGTGAGCAAATTTTCTCTTACAACATTCATTTGTTTGGGCACAGGCGCTGAGTGAGAGGATAGTTGGGGTTAGCCAGTTACAATGGACTTCTATCATTTTTATTGGCTGCTCAGAATGCGAGCCCCTTTCCTAGGTATTGGAATTCCATCTTTCCTGTATGTGGAACCCCTTTCCCCATCTTTACAGTCTTGGTGAATGGCATAACCCTCTTCCCACCATAGAAGCTGAAACTGCCAGATACTTACGGTTCCCAGTATCCTTTGCGGCTAGAACTGAGCACATGACTAAGATGCAGACAGTCAAATGCACGGCCAGGAGCTAAGACATACACAGTAGAGCATCATCACTAATAGTAAGGGAGGTGGCGACAACAACATCCGGTGTCTGGCATCAGCAGTGGCAACAATGCCAGCGGTAGCCTCCGGTTCCCAGTCGTTGGCAATGCCACCTCAGCATCCATCCCTCTGGGACGGCATCATAGGTGTCTTCACCACACTGGTTCTGTGTCATAATATTGTCCGTGGTCCTCACCCCATAACCTCAAACCCCGCTCTCCCATCAATTCTTTGAGGCAGCCAATGTCTCTGAGATGCAAATAACGTCATTTATTCAGTGGCGCGTTACCATAACACCCTTGAGTTCATTTCCAGATTAAGTGAGTGAATTCAACCCCCTGTATCGAGCATAGTTTGCGGTCTAAGAGAACAAATGCAATCGATCCTAATAAATACATTTTATTGATGGTTATTCCAGGCCTTGTGGTTCAAGATTACATTCCTGTGAGATTACACAAACAAAAAAAACCTCTGTACTCTTAACAGATGACTATCTCGTGGAACCTCTTTAGTTCCTTCTCCTCGGCTGCCAGTAAACACATCGAGAGGAAACCCGATGTGTTCACTGGTATGGGAGGACAAGGAAGCGAGCACGCATAGCTTAATCGTAAATTAGATCTTTGGTGGCACCTGGCTCGTCTCCAACAGCGCAAACATTTCCATCCTTCTCATGCTCACATGGCAATAACCAACACAACATTTGCATTCTCAAACCATTTTGGCAAAAAAATATATTTCCTTCCAGGCTTCTCATAAAACATCCTTGTGACCACTAGTTGCCTCCCCTCGCCCCCTTTTATTAAGGTATTATATGTGTACATATCTTACCATTGCCCCCTCACCCCACTCCCATATATCCCCTCATCCCCTAATATTTTGCATCCGTTCACTAGTTTCTTTCTTTTAAATATATTTTATTGATTTTTTACAGAGAGGAAGAGAGAGGGATAGAGAGTTAGAAACAACGATGAGAGAGAATCCTCGAACAGCTGCCTCTTGCACACCCCCCACCGGGGATGTGCCCGCAACCAAGGTACATGCCCTTGACCGGAATCGAACCTGGGACCTTTCAGTCCACAGGCCAACGCTCTATCCACTGAGCCAAATCGGTTTTGGCTGTTCACTAGCTTCTTTTAAAAATATATATTTTTTATTAATTTTAGAGAGAGGAAGGGAGAGGGATAGAGAGATAGAAACATGAATGAGAGAGAAATACCAAATCTGCTGACTCCTTCAGGTTCCCTCCTGTGGGTTGAGGCCTGAAACCTGGGCATGTGCCCTGGCCGGGAACTGAGCCAGGACTTCCTGGTTCATGGGCCGGTGATCAACCACTGACCAACACTGGCCGGGCAGCAATAGTTTCTTTGGATTTTAACTAAGGCTGGTGTTTTAGTTTTGAGTCTAATAGTTCCGAATCTACGTTTCTAGCAATTGTAAGTTTTGTTTCTTTTTTTCTTTTCTTTTTTTGTTGCATTGGCTAGAACCGTCAGATTATTAGCTGGTAGGGGTGAGATGATTGTCTTGTTTCAATCGTGAGATTGAGTTTCTTCAGTGACCGGTGTAAATCAGTTCTCCAAGCATAGCTGCAACTGTGGACTTCGGAAGAAGGTAAAGCGGGTAGCATCTGACATGTATGCGTGTAAATCTCACTTCTCCTCTTACTCATCTTCGCTCAGCATTCTTCCCTCCGCCCTCCTTCGCTTCTCAGTCCTCCTGTATCCGTTTTGTCGTGCAGTTGTTAATTATTTCGCAGATGAAGAATGAGAGCCTCGGAGACTTGGAGCCTGAAGTCAGTCGCACAGCTGCTTACCGGTGGCTGCCACGTCTGCTCAGAGTCTGCGGCAGCCACGTCCAAACCCTTCCTGGGCTTCCCACAGCTGCTGGATCTGTGAGTTTGGTTTTCCTTCTAATGGAAGTTTCTAGAAGGTAGCAATGATATCTTTCTATGTTATATAAAGTAAATTACTTGGCCAATGAGGACAGATCTCCCGTTAAATTCTATAATAAAAGTAAAAGTTTTTAATTGAGTTTTTCTTTTCTTTTCTTATTTATTTTATTTTATTTTTTAAAATATATTTTATTGATATTTTACAGAGAGGAAGGGAGAGAGATAGAGAGCCAGAAACATCGATGAGAGAGAAACATCGACCAGCTGCCTCTTGCACACCCCCCACTGGGGATGTGCCCGCAACCAAAGTACATGCCCTTGACGGGAATCGAACCCGGGACCTTTCAGTCCGCAGACCGATGCTCTATCCACTGAGCCAAACCGGTTTCGGCTAATTGAGTTTTTCAAAAACACACTGAAGTTTTGTAAAAAAAAACACAAAACTTTTTCACACAAGATGTTTACTTTGGGAAAAGATCTGAACATTAAAGAAATGAATAAGGATGTAAGAATATTCTAAAATCATATTTTCCAGAGAAATAGGAACATGCTTTACACACAATTTAGCAAAAATAGTTTTAAATAAATGTAACATATATAATGGACATTTTGTCATTGCAGTACTTATGAGTCTAACTCATTTTTATAGTATTAGTTTATAAGTGTGCCATAATTTTTATTGTCCATTGCCCCGTTGGTTAATATTTGGCTTGTTTCTCATTAAAACCTATGCTGCAGCCGAAACCAGTTTGGCTCAGTGGATAGAGCGTCGGCCTGTGGACTGAACAGTCCCGGGTTCAATTCTGGTTAAGGGCATGTACCTTGGTTGCGGGTACATCCCTGGTAGGGGGTGTGCAGGAGGCAGCTCATCGATGTTTCTAGCTCTCTGTCCCTCTCCCTTCCTCTCTGTAAAAAATCAATAAAATATAATTTTAAAAAAATAATAAAATAAAATAAAATAAAACTTATACTTCAGTAATGCACAGTAGCTTCCTAAGTAGAGCTTTGGCCAGTGAATGTCAGTAAACCTGATCAGGATAAAAGTGGGGTGTACTTAAAAAGTGATGGTGCTTTTAGAATAAACTGTCAGTTTTTCCCTCCAAAAAGACTTTGCCAATTTACATCGCCACCAACCATGTATAAACGTGCCCATTTCCTCACACCCCCATCAACACTATATGTTACCAATTCTTTACATTGTTGGCAATATGATAGATGAAAGATGTTATGAACTTTTATTTGCATTTCTTTGATTTCTGGTTTATTCATTAGTTAATTGCCCATTTTAGTTTTAGTCTTTAATACTGTATTTTTGTATTTTTTAGTCTTGAATTGCCTGTTCATATCCTTTTACCTGTTTTGTGTTTTTGTTGTTGTTGTTTTCTATCACTGAGCAATCTTCCATTGTATGGATGTACCATAGTTTGCTTATCCATTCTGCATGTGTTTCTATAATTGTTTATCTGTTTGTTTGTTTGTTTGTTTGTTTGTTTGTTTATAGGAGCCCTCTATACATTAGAGGTAGTAATGCTTTGTTATAAATATTTTCTCACAGTATCCTGCTCATCTTTTAACTTTGCAATGTCTACCTTAATATAGAAGTTTGGGGGTTTACTATATAAAGTTAAGTTGGAACTGTTTTCGGTATGGCTCCCAGCCTTTGTAAATTTGTGTTGTATCCCACCATTGGACTAAATCTGAGCTCAGTGTTATGTGACGAGCAGAAGTCAGCCGGGCGGAGGCAGGAGAGAACAAGGCCGCAGGGGTGAACAGGCGCGGTCCTTCCCCTGGGCCGGCTCCCTTCCCCGGCCTCCATTCTGCGCCGGGGCCGTGTGTGGCAGTCTGAGCACTGTTCCTGTAGGTAGCTGGTTAGTGCGGCGTTAGTAACAGGAGGGAGCAAGTGGAATCAGACATTAAGCCTAATGCACTAGGGAGCTGAGTGGAGACATTAAGCCTGGTTTACCAGGAGGCTATAACATTCACAGCTCCCCAGGGATCCACCACATCCTCCACCCGGGGGTGCTAACCTCTCTCCCCACCCCCAGCGGGCTCCCCCGGGGACAAGGCGGTCAGTAGCCAGAATCACTGAGGGAGAGTTAGAACAATCAAGAGGAACGTGCTCATCTCAGGGGCACACTCGGTAGGAGCCAAGATGAGCCCATGAAGGGGCGGTGCCTAGCCTGGGGGGAAAGGATCGGATTGGATCGGAAACCCAGAGCCTGGGGGATGTAGGAAAGGGATTGGATAGGGGGAGGACCCAACCAGAGCCCATGCAGAGCGAGGAAAGAGATTGGTTCGTTTGAAAGCCTGAGGTAACGTAATCAAAGCTTAGCAAAGGCCGGGTTGGGTAGCATCCTTCACCCATTCCTTCTCCGGCTCTGCTCTCTCTGCAGCAGCCCTGCCCGCCTGCCAGCGGCAGGCCCAGGCCCAGGCCCAGGCTCCTAGTGCGGCTCCCAGCGCCGGCCTGGGGGCAGCAGCAGCACAGCGCTGGCCCCAACAGAGACTGAGTCAGCCGGGTGGGGACAGCTGAGCTGGACTAAGCTTTGGCATGGACTAAACTCAACCAGGGCCGCGTCAGGTGCCCTGCCCATGCCCGGTGATGGCTCAGTATCTCCGAACCCTGGCTCTTCTGGGCTCGGTGAAGACAAGGCTGGGTTACTCCACAGCAAGACGGAGCTAAGCCACCTGCCGCGGGTGAGACACCAGCCACCTGAAGACAGTCCTTGGTTCTTACTTCAATAAACATTTTAAAAATGTGTTTTTATTGATTTCAGAGAAAGGAGGGGAGAGGGAGAGAAAGAAACAGCAGTGATGAGAAAGAATCATTGACCAGCTGCCTCCTGCACACACACACACACACACACACACACACACACTCCACACACACACCCCCCCCCCTTGGCATCATGCCCGCAACCCAGGCACATGCCCTGACCAGGAATCAAAAAGTGACCTCCTGGATCATGCGTCGATGGTCAACCACTGAGCAACACCGGCCCAGCTACTTCAATAACTCTCACCAGTATACCTCATCCCTCCATGGGTAAGTCCCAGAAATGCTTTTCTTGCGACTCCGTGGAAGAACCCCATTTCCACCAGCGACAGTGGGAACCTCAGATCTGCCCTCACGAGGCCAAGTGACCAAACCTCAAGAATGTTTCTACGTCATGTCCCCACCCAGCCATCCAATGTAGGAAGTCCAGAGAAAGCCCAAACCAATTTGGCCCAGTGGTAGAGCGTTGGTCTGCGGACTGAAAGGTCCCAGGTTCGATTCCGGTCAAGGGCATATACATTAGTTTTGGGCACATCCCTGGTAGGGGGTGTGCAGGAGGCAGCTGGCCGATGTTTCTCGCTTATTGACGTTTCTAGCTCTCTATCCCTCTCCCTTCCTCTCTATAAAAAATCAATAAATATATATATATATATATATATATATATATATATATATATTTTAAAAAGAAAGTCCAGAGAAAGATGAAGGCCAAACCCAATGGCCGAGGCATGGTTAAGAGCCTTGCAGAGTGACTACACACCCCCAAGGGATGGATTTCTCTGTAAGGTTCGTCTTCCCCCATGGGGATTCGGCAAAGAGCCTTTGATTGACATCCTAAGAGCGAACTGGTACCTGAATATCCCGCCCAAGCCAAGGCTCTTTGAAGACTGCCCCTCTCTCTTTGGACCACCCTGTCCCCTTCCACATGGGCCTTCTCTCTCTCTCCCCGTCATCCTATCATAAGCATGTGCGCTGCGTGCCGCCCTGAAGCTCGGCTCCGGGCCTGCCGGCCTGGGGAAGGCGCAAGTCCTGACCTCTGGCCCTGAGCACACACAGAAAGCCAGCCAGCCAGGCGGACAGCCAAGTTATATTTAGATTCTGTCACCTGATGGGGTCATCCCCTCATCAGGGCACAGTGGCAGCTGCGGTGCCCGGCGTTTCGGGAGTCAGCTGCACGCGGTGGGACCGGAGACGGCGAAGCAGAGGGAGAGGAAGGCCGGCGTTGACTTCAGGCTCCTGTTAGCAGGCCACAGAGCAGAAATGAAAATGTGTGGCTTCCATTCAACCCGGAGAGACGGAGGTCCGACCGAGGAGAAGCTCGCCTCTAGAGAGAAATCAGTGCCTGGCCGGGGCAGGGGAAGGACAGCGTGGGCTATCAGCAGGAAGAGTGCTGGGGCCCCTTCCTGCCCGGTGAGCTTCAGCTGAGCGGGTGACTCTTTGACCCCAGTTAACAGCCAGCTGCGGTCAGCACCATTCACCAGGGAGAAACCAGAAAGGGGATGTGCAGGGTGTTGTTGCTGTTGTTGTTGTTTTCAAACCCCCAAAGCCTTCCTTGCCATATTGGATTGATCAGGTTACTGTGCTGTCCTGGAGGCAGGTGTGGACGGAAGGAGCCACATGCGGACCTGACAGGCTCCGGGGAGGCCTGCATGGCAGTCTTACAAACTCAGAGACCTAAAGTAACCACAAAAGATGGTCCGAAAATTAAACATTTAACTATAAACAGATAGTGGGCAATCATGTTCTAGGCCCATGCTTTCCCTGGCAAAGATCAACTTAGATCTTTCCTGAGCCTATTTGCCTTTTTGCCTCTAAGATATGTTTATCTATGAGATGTCTGGGTAACTTGTAACTTCCCTTTATTTCTGGAGCCTCTGGGGCACAACCTGTGGACTGAAGAGTCCCAGGTTCAATCCAGTCAAGGGCACATGCCTGGGTTGCGGGCTCAATCCCCAGGAGGGGCATGCAGTAGCCAGTATGTCAATGATTCTCATCATTGATGTTTCTATCTCTCCACCCTTTCTCTCTGAATCAATAAAAATATATTTAAGGGGGGGAAAAAGGGTTGACCTTGTTGAAAGATGAAACAGAGGGGCCAGAGACTGGGATGTCAGGACACAGGCTTTATCGGAGAGAAGGGCACCACTGCCGGCTGCCTTCCAGAGGGAGAGAGAGAGAGAGAGGGCCGGGGTTCAGGACCTTTTAAGGGGAGGAAAGAGAAGGGACGGGGCTTAGGGCACTCAGCACACGCTGATTGGTGGTTAGGGTATTTGGCAGGTGCTGATTGGTTCAGTGCTCAGGAATGTCCGGCTGCAGGTGGCGTTTAGGTCATTCTCATCCATCAGTTGGAGGAAGGGAGGATCTGTCACTTGTCAGGGAAGGTACCGACCGGCTTAGGAGGTGACTGCCCACCATACCTGCTTTTAGTTGAAGTTTAATTTCAGACCAACCTTTGTGGTTCCTTTGGGTGTTTGAGTTTGTAAGACCGCCATGCAGGCCTCCCCTGAGCTGCTTGTCAGGTCCGCATGTGGCCCCTTTTGCCATATCACATATATGAATGTATTTCCAGAAACCAACATCACAATCAAAATAATGTACATACCCACTAACTCCAAAAGCCTCTTCATGTGTGCCCTTTGTCACCTCACCCCTGACCCCAATGAACTCCGATGTGCGTTATGTCACTTTAGATTAGTTTTCACTTTGAGAGGTTTTAAGTATAAGTGGAATCCTACAGTATGGACTCCTTTTCGCCTGACTTCTGTCACTCTGCACCATTATTCTGACCCATCCCTGCTGCTGCCTGTATGAGGAGTCCATTTGTTTGTATTGCTGAGTTTAAGACTTTCCATTGTATGAGGGTATACAATTTGTTTATAGATTTACCTGCTGGTGAACATTTATATTGTTCCCAGGGTTTGAGTTTCAAATAAAACAGCTCTGAGCATTTGTATGCGAGTCTTTGTTGCATTAATTCCCTTTGGATGAATGCCAGGGGTTGATGGGTGGCCATAAAGTGCATGTTTAATATTTTTTAGAAACTACCAGCTCTTTGCTGAAACCGGTTTGGCTCAGTGGATAGAGCGTCAGCCTATGGATTCAAGGGTCCCAGGTTCTGGTCAAGGGCATGTACCTTGGTTTCGGGCACATCACCAGAGGAGAGTGTGCAAGAGGCGGCTGATCGATGATTCTCTCTCATCGATGTTCCTAGCTCTCTATCCCTTATTCTTCCTCTCTGTAAAAAATCAATAAAATATATTTAAAAAGAAAAAAAAAGAAACTACCAGCTCTTTTTCTTTCTTTCTTTCTTTCTTTCTTTTTTTAAAAAAAATATTTTATTGATTTTTTTTTTTTTTTACAGAGAGGAAGGGAGAGGGATAGAGACCTAGAAACATTGATGAGAGAGAGACATGGATCAGCTGCCTCCTGCACACTCCCTACAGGAGATGTGCCCGCAACCAATGTACATGCCCTTGACCGGAATCGAACCTGGGACCCTTCAGTCCACAGACCGACGCTCTACCACTGAGCCAAACCGGATTTGGCACTACCAGCTCTTTTTCAAGCGGTTGTGTTGTAGGAATAGCACTGGGTGGTAGATCCATGAGATCGGACTGGACCTGGGTTCAGCAACCTCAGATCTTGGGTTCTGGCCGGGAAAGAAAGAACTCAGAGCCAAGACCCAAATTGTAAGAGAGCTTTTGTTTGGTAAATCACAGAGGTAGAAGTAATTCTTAGAGGAAATGGGCTTAGAAAACAAGTTAAGTTATAGAGTTCAAGGAAGGGCCCTCGGAGCTTGCCAGGGAGGAAGAATGGTAATGGTAATGTGCCCGGGGAGTTGCAGTCGGGGAGGGGGAAGGAAACGGTGGGGAGAGACTCTGGGTCCTTCTTCCAAAGAGGTTTAAGGGTGGAGATTTGATTTTAGGGGAGGTCCTAGGGCAGGGGTGGGCAAACTTTCTGACTCGAGGGCCACAATGGGTTCTTAAACTGGACCGGAGGGCTGGAACAAAAGCAACCTGACCATGCTGGCACTCTCATCTTGGGCTGCTGGTGAAGGAGCGGAGGAGAGAGCAAGAGAACCCTCCGCTCTTTCGGCTCCGGGGGCCGGATAGAACAGCCGAACGGGCCGGATCCTGCCCACGGGCCGTAGTTTGCCCAGGCCTGTCCTAGGGGAAGATCTCAATAGAATATCCAGTAGCTTTCCAGGTGTCCTTTCAGGGTTGTGGTCTCTATTGATTGATTGGCCGGCACCAGGGCAGGGGGGTCATCATTCCACGCAGCTGGTCCTGAGGTCAGCGTGGCTGGCTTTGCTGCTTTTCTGGGCCTGGAGCTGAACTACAACTGAGGCCTGGATGTTATCTCTCTAGGGAGGAAAGGTCTACAGGTCCAAACCTCAGACTAGCAGACATGCTAAGGGAGGAAAGGTCGCCCTGGGGGCGAGGTCCCACCCTACAATTGTCCTGGCACCTGGGGCTTTTCACCCTGGTGACCTTCTGTGCCTGGCCCAAGGTCTTTGCTCTGCTTACATTGGTCTACCTGCCTACCACGGCTGCTCCATGTTCCATTCCCACCAGTGATGCGGGTGGCAGTGGGGCCCTTGCAGTGTTTCAAGAAGAATCATTTTCAGGGTCCCTCAAGGTGATAGGATTTATTTTGGATGAAAATAGAAGGCAACCAAACTCAGAGGGATGCCTCTCGTGGTCCCACTGTCCCATCTCTGTCCGTCCCAGGAAAGTCGGGGCCAGACATTCGGCCAATGTCCACAGATTCTGCCCCCCCCCCCCCCCCCCCCCCCCGCCAAGGCCAGGCCAGCCTAGTCTTTCCAACCCCCCTGCTAGCTTAGCTGTGTTCCTGGATAGATCTGTTTCTGTGCTGCTTGTCCAGGCTCCACCTTGGAGCCTGCGGTTGGAGTCTGTCTGCCTGGATGTTGGCCCAGTGGCTGCTAGGGCCACATGGTTATTATGGAGAGAGACCAAATGAATGGAATGAGCACAGGTCACCGAGCAAAAGAGAGCTCTGGCCGAAACCAGTTTGGCTCAGTGGATAGAGTGTCGGCCTGCGAACTCAAGGGTCCCAGGTTCAATTCCAGTCAAGGGCAACCTTGGTTGCAGGCACATCCCCAGTGGGGGGTGTGCAAGAGGCAGCTGGTCGATGATTCTCTCTCATCGATGTTTCTCTCTATCCCTCTCTATAAAAAATCAATAAAATATATATTTTTTTTTTTAAAGAGAGAGAGCTGTGGCCCCTGGGATTATGTTATCTCATGGGCTTGGGAAGGACCAAGAGCTTTTTCAACGCAACCAACCAACTTCCCATGCTCCCCCGGGCTTTTGACGGGTCTGCCCCCTGACCAATTGATTCTTTTCCCAGGCTAGACTGACAGGCCTCTATGTTTGCCATTTCGGCTCCCATGGCACCTGTGCCGTTTATTGCTCATTCCTTCCCCCAGTGGTCTTTGGGGAAAGGGTGTTTCCCTTGGGAGAATGTGAAGCTGTCCCTTTCTGGTGAAACAATAAAGCCTGGCTCCCCCTTGTCCTCTTCCTCTATTAAATCTAGCTGCCTCCACGGACACCAGCAGGGTCCCCGTTCCTCCGCATCCTCGCCAGCTCCTGGATGGTCAGTCGTGTTAATTGTAGCCGTTTTCACAGGAGTGTAGACAACTCACTGAGGTGTGAGGGTGCATTTCTGTAGTCACTAATGACGTTGAGGATGTTTTCATGTGCTCCTCTGCCATTTGTATGTCTTCTTTGGTGAAGTGTTCACACATTTTCCTTCTTTTTTTTTTTTATTGGATTGTGTGGTTCGTTATCATTAAATGTTTCGCGTCCATTAATATTGGTATGCGACGCTTTATAAGATCTATGATTTTTCAAGTAGTGTCTCCCAGTCTGTAGCTTGTCTTTTCATTCTCTTAGCAGTCCTTTGAAGAGACATTTCTAATTGTGATGAAATTCAACTTATTGATTTTTTTTATGGGTAGTACTTTTCTAAAAAATATATTTTATTGATTTTTTTTTACGGAGAGGGATAGAGAGTTAGAAACATTGATCAGCTGCCTCCTGCACCGCCCCCACTTGGTTGCCCACAACCAAGGTAAATGCCCCTGACCAGAATTAAACCTGGGACCCTTCAGTCCGCAGGCTGATGCTCTATCTACCGAGCCAAACCGGTTAGGGCTGGGTAGTACTTTTGATGTAGCACGTAAGAAATCTTTGCTAACCATAACGTCATGAAGATTTTCTCCTATGTTTTCTTCTAGGTGTTTTATAGTTTTAAGTTATACATTTAGTTTTATGACTCATTTTGAGTATTCTGGCTTTGTTTTGTTTGTTTTCATTTTAGGTTGTTTTGTTTACATGAGGATGTCATATGCTTTCAGCACTATTTGTTGAAGACTATTCTTTCTTTCTCCACTGAATTGCCTTTGCACTTTTGTTGAAAATCAATTGATCATATATATGTACATCTATCCTTAAATGTTCTATTTGGTTCCACAGGCCTACTTAAGGAATTGAAAAACTATCCTTTCTCTAGTGAATGTCTTTACAACTTTCTAAAGGGTCAACTGAGCATGTGTGTACAGGCTTATTTCTTGACTCTTTATTCTGTTCCACTGATCTATATGCATATTTTATATATTTGCACTGGTAGCACATTGCTTTTATTTCTCTAGCTTTATAGTAAGTCTTGAATCAAGTGGCATTAAGTCCTCTAACTTTGTTCTTTTTCAATGCTACTTTACCCATTCTAAGTTCTTAGCATTTCCACATACATTTTATTTTATTTATTTTACAATACTGTGAGGTGGATACTATATTACCATTCTCTTTGGTGACAGTATAATATGAAGATCACCATCATGGGTCATGGACTTAAAATTACCTGGATTAGAATCCCATCATTGTCACATATTAGCTTAATCTGCCCTAGGTGGTCATTTTACCTTCTATGATTCAGTTCTCTCAGGTATAAAATGAGTTTATTAATAATACTTAGTTCCAATAGTCATAAGTGTAATGAAAGGAGATAATTATATTAAGCCCTTAGAATACTGAGTAAGCATTTGGTAAATACTAGCTACAATTATTATCCCCGTTTTGCAGATGGAAGAAGCTTATCTTAAAGATTAAATAGCTCTCCTACGGTAGAGCTTACTAGTGATACAATAAGTTTATGTGACACAACTACAGTTTGGATTTCACACGCCGGTTTCTTAGTCACTATAATATAATATGTATACCCTGTACATTTTATAAAGATATTTTTTAAATCTCACACAATTCTGCAATAATAATATAAACCCTTATATAATACTTTGCTTGTGCCAGACATTATTCTAAGTACTTCACATATCTTAACTCATGCAATCCTCACGACTCTCCAAGAAGGTATATTATTACCACCAGTTTTCAGATTGGGACACTGAAGCTCTGCTGCACTGAGTAATTTACTGGAGGATGCACCGATAGGAAGCGGCAGGACCAAGTGTTACTTTGGCCATGGTAGGGCCTTTGTATTTCCATATGAATCTTAGAATCAGTTTGTCCCGCCCCCAAAAATCTCCCACTGAGATCTTGACTGGCATGATGTTAAACTTGTAGACCAGTTTAGGGAGAATCAACAGCTGACCCATGAGTAGAATATACTAGTGGCCTGGTGCACGGATTTGTGCACATTAAAAGAAATTTAGAAGAAATATTTTAATATCACTAGTCACCATTTCTTTATAATAGAAGTGTCAACTAAATGGACTATCGACCATGGCAGATTGAAACACACGTGTGGCGATTGGCACCAACAAGAGCTTTATGTGCATTTTAACTTAGCCTTTTAAAGATCTAGAATAAACTTGCTTAATTCAACCTGCTTTCTGACTGAGCTAAACTTTTTCCAGCCCAGTGAAGCACCCCAACTTCTCTTCCAGGTCAGAAACACAGCAGTAGATATCAACACGAAGCACATTCTTACTGTAGACCACACAGAGAGAACAAAGAGTAAAATATTTATCCGTAGCAGTGTTTGATTATATTCTGCACAGTGAGAAAACTTGAAGTCATTTTCAAGGTCCACCATTTCTTACTCCTTTTCAGTCGGGTCAAGTTTTTACATTTCTAAGTCTCCATTTTTTTGGCTAATGAGAAGAAAATAGGATTCTACCGAGTCTCCTATCTACCTACTCCAGGACTTCTGTGAGGATCAAATGAGATGAGGCACGGGAAGACACTTCACAGACATTTGGTTAAAGTGTAAAATGCTTGCAGCTGTCTATCAAGAAAGTCATCAGGGTGGTGCAACCACTGTGGAGAACAGTATGGAGCTTCCTCAAAAAACTGAAAATGGAACTCCCATTTGACCCAGTAATCCCACTACTAGGAATATACCCCAAGAAACTAGAAACACCAATCAGAAAGGATATATGCACCCCTATGTTCATAGCAGCACAATTTACAATAGCTAGGACTTGGAAACAGCCTAGGTGCCCGTCAGCAGATGAATGGATCAGAAAACTATGGTACATCTACACAATGGAATACTATGCTGCCATAAAAAGGAAGGAATTCTCATCATTTGCAGTAACCTGGATGGAATTGGAGAGCATCATGCTGAGTGAAATAAGCCAGTCAATGAAAGAGAAACACTACATGACCTCACTCATTTATGGATATTAAAGAACATTATAAACGAATGAACAGAAAGATAGATATAGTGACAGTAAAACAACAGGCAGACTGCCAAATGACAGCGGGGGGGGGGGAGGGTAGGGAGTTCTGGGGGAGATAAGAGATCAACCGAAGGACTGGTATGCTTGCATATAAGAACAACCAATGGACACAAATCTCTGGGGAGGGAGGGCACCTATGGGGGGGGGCAATGATAAACTATGTACACAGATAATACCTTAATAAAAAATATTAAAAAAAAAAAAGAAAGAAAGAAAGTCATGTCCCTGGGCTGAGGAAACTCCAAAGAGGTTAGTTGCTAGCGTAGGGTGAGGCGCGCCCTCTGGTGGTAAAAGTGAGAATGTTTCCAGACTTTTCACAATCTATCCTTTCCAATAAGAATTTCCAAAGGATGGATGGAGGTAGAGGCAGGGTTTAGCCACACCAACAGGCTCTAACTTTTAAAAAATATATTTTTATTGATTTTATAGAGGAAGGGAAAAGGAGAGAGAGAGAGAGAGAGAGAGAGAGAGAGAGAGAGAGAGAGAGAAACATCAATGATAAGAGAGAATCATTGATATGTTGCCTCCTGCACGTCCCCCACGAGGGATGGAGCCCAAAATATGCACAGTGACTCCCCAGTTCTTAGGTTGACACCCAATCACTGAGCCACACTGGCCAGGCCAGGCATTAATTGTTCTAGAATCTTCAAAAGGTATTGAAGTGCTTTCTCACCCCACTCAGTTTTGGAGGCGCCAGGGCAGAGATCACAGGCAGAGCTCCCCATGCTGTGTTCACAGGGACTCCAGAATGTCAGATGGCTTCAAGCAGGCTCTCCACGGTCCCCCAAACTCCTCCTTTATGAAATCCCTTGGGATCCTTTGAGGTAACCTTCCCTTTTCTGGTTTCAGTTCTGGAATGTACCATATTTTTCCGTGTATAAGATGTCTCCCTCCCCACCTCCTTTCCAACCCAAAATTAAGAAATCAATATTTTAGACATAGAACACATTTTTATTTAGTAATTATTGCAGGTAATGTTTACATACCAGTAGTATGATATTATGCAGCACATCACTTTATTCAGCCTCTGTTGTATCACTGCTCTCTTCTTCATCACTATCAATTCCAGACATAGCAACTTCTTCATCTTCTGTTGTATCACTGCTGTCTTCTGAGTCACAGTCTATATGTATGAGATCAGCCTCACAAACTGGTGGCATTTTCTGAGCTAACTTTGTTCGTGTTCTCGTGGCCAACCCTTCTCTCCTCCTGAAATTGAAGCACCATTTTGCCTTTCCTTTAAAATCAATCAACAATGTTCTTTTCGCTTGCAAACATTCTTGCCTGACATTGAATAAACTTGGTTGACACACATAAGCCACTCAGTGCTGCTCCATAATCCAAGTCTTCAGCCTCTGCTCCAAGTTTGCCCATTTTGCTGTTTTCCTCTTAAGGCCTTCTTCTTTTTTGGCGTCTTAAGGACTTGTTCTTCCTGTTTTCTACACTGATCACACACTCAGTGGGAGGAGGTCCAAATTGTCTCTCTGCAGCTCTGTTTCCATACTCTCTTGCATAGCTAATTACATTCAGTTTGAATTTTCCAGAGTACTTACTGGTGTTTATCTTTTTACTTTTTGACATCTTTGTGGGCTGAGAATGCTCCCGCCCCTGTTGTATCTGCGCACTCTCCACCTTCATCTCCAATGATGGCACCCGTTGACGTCAGTAACAAGAAGGCTCGTGATTGGAGGAAGCCTGTTTGACAAGTTAGGGGCAGCTACACACCCACCCGGCTCCCCCCTAGGCTGACTTCCGTGTATAAGACCCCCCTCGATTTTCAGTCTAACGATTTTAGAAAACAATAGCGTCTTATACATGGAAAAGTACGGTACATCCCTCTGTTCAGGCCCAGCCCTCAGTGCCCCCTGACCTGCAGAATGTCCCAGGCATCGCCGGGTCTGAGTTTCCAGCCTTGGTCAAGCAGCCTGAGCGGCCCAAATGCCGTTCCCTTGCAGCTTTACCTTCATCTCAAACTCTGTGGGCCTGCTGCCCAAAGGCTCAGGGGCCCAGTTTTCCTTTGGCTTCTCTTTCCTGCCTGTCCCTGAAGCAAGCCCTCAGGTCTTTCACATTAGGGTTTCCCTGCCAAATGCAGCAGGGGCCTAGGCTATGGGCAATGTCACTGAACTAAAGGGGTTTGTGGACCTGTGCATATCAAAGTCCAATAAGAAACGAACAGGACGAGGAAGAATTTGAGATTTTGCTTCCCACCCAATGTCATCATTTTCTGCTCAAATAAAATTACCATTATTATTATTTAATCCTCACCCGAGGATATTTTTCCATTGATTTTTTAGAGAGAGTGGAAGAGAGAGGGAAAGACAGAGAGAAACACATTAATTGGTTGTGTCCAGGCCAGGATGGAGCCCGAGACCAAGGTACGTGCCCTTGATCGTAATCGAACCTGGGACCCTTCAGTCTGCAGGCCGACTCTCTATCCACTGAGCCAAACCGGCTAGGGCTGCTCAAATAAACTTTTATTAAAAACAAAAAGAAACAAACAAAAAGCCCATCCAAGAGCAGGAGTTTGCTGCAAAGAAAGTAAAGATTCGTTTAAGGAAATGGCGCCAAACCTGGAGGCACAGGTGAACTAATGTTCTAACGCGGGGTTCCCAATGGCTTCTAGGGAGGATGGGCGATACAGGAGGCTAAGGAAGTTAGGACTGTGGTTAGGGTCATGGTCTCTATTGACCGATCGGTGCTAGGATTGGGGAAAGTGGATCACGGCATCGGACTCTGCTGTCCCCCCTGGCAGTGCCCTGTCTGGCTTCACAAGAGTGTGGTCATTGGGTTTGTTCCACGTTTTGTTGTGGAGCTGAGACACAGCTGAGGCCTAGATGTCACCTGTAGTTTCACTGAAACTGTCTCTGGGGTCACCAGACCCGAGGCTTTGGTCCTGAGATTCCTTGATGCTGATCAGAACCTCATTGTCCTGAGGTTGAAGGGGGTGGGCGTGCAAGGGAGAGGGAGGTGGGTGAGTCAGGTGCCAGCTGAGGCCAGATGGAGTGAAAAGGAAAGAGAGGAGAAAAGGTCATATAGTGCACTGTTATCGTGACAATCCAACAGCTGAAGCTCTGGCATCACGTCCTTGGTCTACAAATGACTGTCCTCCCGAGGCCCCTCCTCTCCCAGAAGCCCCGTTGGCCTGCTCTTCTCCTTTCTAATTCCTTGGCCTCAGCCCCGTCCTCCCTCACGTAGAGAAAACTTTCAGCGGCAATCTCTGCACTGTCTAAACAGCCCCCTGCGGTTCCTAGTTCCAGCTCTCTGTGAAGTGCGGATTGCTGATGGCAGCAAGGAAAGCATTCTTGCCTAAATATATGGAAATCCTGTCCTATCCTGTAGAGCAGTGTTCCCCAAACTTTTGACTATAATTTTCGTAACGCTGAGTACCCTTCGTCAAAAAAAATAAAAATAAAAAAGGATGTATTTTAATAACAATCTAAATATATTTATTTTTTTGGTGCATACACACAATAATAATAAATGAAACATAAAATTATTCATAATAAAATGTAAATAAAAGTTATATTATAAATAACATTTGTTTGCACACCGAACCATCTCACGCCTCACAAGACTGTCTTGACTTGACTCACGAGAACGTAGAATTAGGCGCAGCTAAGCGCGGTGCAGTGCATATCCCCACCAAACTCCGGGGCAACGCGTACCCCCTCCAAACTCTTCCCGTACCCCTGGGGGTACGCGTACTGTTGTGCCCAGATTTTGTGATCCCCAAGGACCACCAGGGAACCAAATCCGATGCAATTAGCAAGAGAGTCTCTTCCATGCTAGCATGGGCTCCATTCCACTCACGCTAACAGTGTGGCGAAAAAGAGAGAGAATGTAACATCTCAATGGGTTTTATAGGGGGGGGGGGGGGGATATGACCCTGATTGGTTGGGTGAGGGCTAGGGTCCAGCCACAAAATGGAGGATAGCTCCGCCCTGTCCCACAAGGAGGCAGGGTTCTAGCCTCACCCGTTCAGTACCACACTTTGGGAAACACTGCTGTAGAGGTTGAACTGACTTCCCATCCACTTTGTGGAAAAGCCAGTTGTGCTTACGTTTGTACATCCATTTCAGTATTCCTGATCTGTAAATGTGTCTGTCCTTCGGACCATCTTTTAAACCTGTTATAACATTGGGCTGGCACCTTCATTCATTGAGTGGGAGAAAATCGTTCACGGGTGCTCATTTTCATATCTGCATGAAGTTCATGATTTTACCTTTCCTTCAAAACTATGCTTGCACACGAAACGGGGCAGTCCCCTGTCCCCAGAAAAGCCCAGTTCTCCAGCAAGGAAATGCGACGGAATCTATGTTTAAGGGGAACAACCGGGGCCACCTGCTTCCCCTTTAGTTGCCTTCCGGCCCCTGGTGAAGGCCTCACCTCTGTGTCTTGGTCCCCATGAGTAGGAGGAGGAGTCTTGCTTTGAAGATTCCTGTGCTGTTCTGTTCTAGAACAATTCAATATAGCTCAGGAGCCCAGCCGGTCCATGCACTTGCCAGGAGGTTAAATGCTTGGCTTTTGAAGATTTTTTCAAAAATATATTTTATTGATTTTTACAGAGAGGAAGAGAGAGGGATAGAGAGTTAGAAACATCGATGGGAGAGAATCACCAATCAGCTGCCTCTTGCACACTCCCTACTGGGGATGTGCCCGCAACCAAGGTACATGCCCCTGACCGGAAATGAACCTGGGACCTTTCAGTCCGCAGGCCAACGCTCTATCCATTGAGCCAAACCGGTTCCGGCAGCTTTTGAAGATTTTGTAAAGGCTTTAAGTCTTTAAAAAAAAAAAAATGGAAAAAAGAAAAAGTTGGTACCAGTAGCTGTGGGTGGGGAGGGGAGGGTGTGTGTGAGAATTTCAGTGTTAAATAGGTACAGAGTTCCAGTTTGGGAAGATGAAAAAGTTTTAGAGATACATAGGGGTGACGGTTGTACGATCATGTGGACGTTCTTAATGCCACTTGAGCTGTGCACTTAAAAAAATGGTAAAACTTCATGGCATATACATGTCACCACACTAAAGAAAAAGAGAGTTGCTAATTTGAATACTTTTCTGGGTGGGCCTTGTGGGGGAAAGCTGAAATGCACAGCTTCTCCAAAACAGCTTTTTTTAGTGTCTTTTAAAAATAAACCTCCCTCCTCCCACCCCACCTTCTTAGTTCTCAAACAAACAGCAGTGACTGTGACCCGCCGCCTAGAAGGCTCTGGGGAGCCGCATGGCGGGGATGGAAGAAGGAGCTGGAAGAAGGAGCGGACTATATGGGAAGACAGGCCTGCCGGTGTGGCACTGCCCTTGTTTGGAAAGACTGTTTCTGTAGCAAATGACCGAGGTGTTGCTTGGGCGGGCTCAGCCATAAACGAGAAGGCATTGGGAGGATCCCGGAGGTGCCGGAGGGAGCATTCGTGTCCTGTTGCTGCTGTAGCAAGTTACCACAAACGCGGTGGTTTAAAACAACACAGATTTGCAGAAGCTGGTTTGGCTCAGTGGATAGAGCGTCAGTCTGCGGACTGTGGGGTCCCAGGTTCGATTCTGGTCAAGAGCATGTACCTTGCTTGTGGGCACATCCCCGGTGGGGCGTGTGCAGGAGGCAGCTGGTCGATGTTTCTGACTCTCTATCCCTCTCTCTTCCTCTCTGTAAAAAAATCAATAAAATATATATTTTTAAAAACACACAGATTTAATCTCTTGCAGTTCCGGGCCTCCGAAGTCTGAAAGGGATCGGCAGGGCTGGCTCCCGGGGAGGCTCCAGGGGAGAATCTATTTCCTGGCCCTTTCTGCTCCTCAGGCTGCCAGCTCCCCTGGCTCCTGGCCCCTTCCTCCACCCCTCCCTCTTCTCGCTTCTCCGCTTCACCGCCACTGAGGCTGACCCTCCTGCCTCCTCTTGGGGGCACCCTTGTGATTACCGCGGGCCCACCTGCGTCGTTGAGGGTAACCTCCCACTCTCAGAGTCCTAAGCCACATCTGCAAAGCCCCTTTGCCCGAATAAGATAACGGATTCCTGAGTTCTGGGGGTTAGGGACCTTCCTGTGGAAGCATGCAGGTAAGGAAAGGATTATTAACGCTCTGGGGACCTTCATCTCCAGGAACGGGGAGACGTTGGACCCCCCCCCCTTTCTTACACAGAAGATGGCTGCCTTCTGCCCACCCACACCCAAAATGTACAGGCAGACCTCACTTCTGGGCCCGGGAGATGCCACCTCCCTGTCCTTGGGGCTGGGATGGGGGGGGAGAGGAGCTGCCTGTGAGGCTGTGGCTGGGGACGAACGGAGACGCACGGTGAGTGGGCTTGGTGACGACTCCCAGCCCCACCAGCGTGTCTGGGCCTCCGCTTCCCTCTCAGAGCTTTTTTTTTTTTTTAATATATATTTTATTGATTTTTCACAGAGAGGATGAGAGAGAAACATCTATCAGCTGCCTCCTACACACCCCCTACTGGGGATGTGCCCGCAACCAAGGTACATGCCCTTGACCGGAATCGAACCTGGGACCCTTCAGTCCACAGACCAACGCTCTATCCATTGAGCCAAACCAGTTTCGGACCTCTCAGCTTTTTTTTTTTTTTTAAATATATATTTTATTGATATTTTACAGAGAGGAAGGGAGAGAGATAGCTAGAAACGTCGATGAGAGAGAAACATCAACCAGCTGCCTCCTGCACACCCCCCACCAGGGATGTGCCCGCAACCAACGTACATGCCCTTGACCGGAATCGAACCCGGGACCCTCCAGTCCGCAGACCGACGCTCTACCACTGAGCCAAACCGGCTTCGGCTGGACCTCTCAGCTTTTTAAAGACATCTTGCCTTTGTGATTTACAAACACCGACCCTCCCCCCCCCCGCCCCCCCGCATACTCAGACAATCAAAACAAGACCATTGAAATCTCTAAAATCCCACCAACTCGGGATAACCACTGTTAACATAATGGATGCACATCTTCCTTGACGTAGATCCAAGTACACAGCTTCTCAGCACCCTTATGCTTGCTGCTCCACGACCTGCTTCATTCACTCAGCAACACGTTGTGGTCGCTTTCCTGTGGCAATCCATGTATAATTCCCTTCCCCTGTCTGTGGTTCCGTAGTACTGCATAGAATAACATAGTACGCGATTGACTACCGAGTTGCTTTTAATTTTTACCTATTCCGAACAATACCACCATGGACTTCTTTGCCGTTTGTTTAGGTGTCTCCTTGAGGCAAATTTCTAATGATGGAACTGCTGAGTCAAAGGTGCATTCATTTCCATTTGGGTGTTATTATGGGTTAAAGAGTACCCACCACTCCCCTCACCACCAAAAAAAAAAAAAAGACATATTGAGGTCCTAACCCCTAGTATTATCCATATTTTCTCCCAGTACTTTCTATAATTTCATGTTTTAAAGTTAAATGTTAGCTATACCTGGAATGTGTTTTCCTGTGAGAAGTGAGATTGAGATCTAGCTAGCCGTTTTCAAGGTGGCTAGACAGTACCATGACATGAGTAACCCCTGTTTTTCATGCCGCTTTGAAACGCCACCATTATCATATCCTAAATTCCCAAGTGTCCTGGATGGAGGCTGTTGTGATCTCTGTTGGGTTATCCTGTCTTTACCTAACTGGGAAAGCACCAGAAATGGCCACCAGAGGGCACCATCTACTCTCCTTGGCCCCCTGCCCTCCGGCTGCCCAAATCTGCAGGTTGCTTTTCAGTTGCGCAGAAAGGCCACCCTAACTTCCCGCCTTCCTCTTGTGGTGGGAAGATGACGGTGGAGCCAGGAAAAGAGTGTTGGCAACAGGAAGTGGGCAGGTCCGCATGCCCCGGTGTGGGCTGCGAAACCTTGCTCTCTCGGGCCTCCCTCTGCCAACACTCAGCACCCAGACTCAGCTGGGACACAACCACCCGCGGCTCTCAACGCGCTCTGGCTTGGTTTATCCCCATTCTCTCCTCCACCGGGTGGGCTCCTGCACATCCTCCGAGGCCCAGTTCCAGCGCTGCCGCTGGGACCCTCTCAGTCCTCCTGCCTCAGTGCTCCCGGCACCAGCATTCATGGCTCCCAGTAGCCACGATGCATGGCCCCTCTGTCCTGGAGAGCATGCGCTCCACCAGGAACCATGCTCAGCGCAGGCCTGTGAGCAGAAGGCCTGGCACAGCCTGGCATCGTTGAACCTCGCCTACATCCAGTTATGGCTTCACCTGCCTCCCACCCCTGGAGGGGCAGGTGCCGGCCTGACTCTTCCTCTGGCCCTCACACTGCCCGGCATGGGGGTTAGCAAATAGGACCCCGGTTTTGGGAGAACGAGGCTGCCTCCTCGGTACGAGTAGGTGTCCCTCCCTCCTCGCTGTGGACGTCTTCTTTGAGTTGGCACATTTCTTTTTTTTTTTTCCTTTCTTTTAAAAAAATATATTTTATTGATTTTTTACAGAGAGGAAGGGAGAGGGATAGAGAGAAACATCGATGAGAGAAAAACATCGACCAGCTGCCTCTTGCACACCCACTACCAGGGATGTGCCCGCAACCAATGTACATGCCCTTGACCGGAATCGAACCTGGGACCTTTCAGTCCGCAGACCGACGCTCTATCCACTGAGCCAAACCGGTTTCGGCAAGTTGGCACATTTCTGTGGGGCATTTTCTGCTGTTCCTGGTCCGCGCTGGGAGCCACGAGCCACGGCTGGGAGGCGGACCGGGAGGCGCCCTGCCCCAGCTCGGGAAGCCAGAATAACAGCTGAGGGATTTCCTGGCGCCGTCCCTGGGTCCACTTAACGTCTCTCCATGGAACTCCTTCTTCGTTTTACAAATGAGGAAACTGAGGCTCCGGCAGGGGGGGGTTTCGTGTAGGAAGTGGTTGGCTACGGAGCCTGGGAAGCCTCTGGAGCCGATTCCCTGGAAGGAGGCCTGGGGGCCGGGCGGGCCTCTCCCAGGGCCGGCAGAAAGGGGAAGTGCTCGGGCTGCTCGGGCTGCTCTGGGCGGGGAGGGCCGTGGGCGAGGAGCGCCTCCCGTCAGCTGTGCCAGAGCCACGGCGGCACTCGGCACCCCGCTGTCCCCGGCCGGCCGCTCACGTCTGGACAAGCTGGCAGCCCAGGTAGGCCTCTGGGCCGTGGCCGTGGGGGGGACGGTCTGGGCTGGGGGCGGGGGGGTTGTTGCTGGGGCCTCGGAGGACCGCCGGGTGGGGTGGGGGAAGCACTGGTCTTGGGGATCCACTGGGGTCGCTGGCTGGGCCCCCTCAGATTCACCGGCCTCCATTCCCTCATGTGCGCATTGGGCCGTGAAGAAGCCTGTGCCTCAGGCCGCAGTGACAATGACAGTGACAATGACAATGACAATGATGACTGGGAGTGAGCCGTGCGTGCTGCAAAGGGGCTGTTCCCACTCTGGGTCCCCATGGCCAGTTCCGGTCACTGAGGCCCCTAGTGGGTCTGTGCTGGAAGTCTGGGGCAGGGGATGGAGGTGTTGACTGAGGGAACTTGGGGCTACGTCTTGGGGCCGTTGGATGGGAGCCCTGGGGCCCCACCGGCCGAGGCCTGCTTGTCACTGGCTCTCTGGCACCGGGATGGACTGGGAAGGCATCCTGGCTTCGGGGGGCCTCAGGACCGAGCGTGTTGGGTCGGGGGTCAGATCCCCATTTTGTCACCGGCGCCTGCCCTCTGGGAAGTCACGAGGGGGAGCCGGGGCTCGTCACTGTGGCTCCCACTTCCACCTGCTCCCGCATCCCCGGTCCCGGGAGCACCCCCTTTCCCGGCCCCTGGGCGCACCCTCCTCTGAGGGAGCGTGGAAAGTGGACATTGCTAGCCGAAACCGGTTTGGCTCAGTGGATAGAGCGTCGGCCTGCGGACTGGAAGGTCCCGGGTTCGATTCTGGTCAAGGGCATGTACATTGGTTGCGGGCACATCCCCAGTAGGGGGTGTGCAAGAGGCAGCTGATCAATGTTTCTCTCTCATCCATGTTTCTAACTCTATCCTTCTCACTTCCTCTCTGTAAAAAAAATCAATAAAATATATTTAAAAAAAAAAAAAAGAAGAAGAAGAAGAAAGTGGACGTTGCTGAGCCTGGAGAAGACGGGCCGGGAGCTTCTTTCTATCTTCTTTAGGATCTGCCTCTTCCCACCTTCCCACTCCGCCCCCCCCCCCCCACACCTAAAACTGGGAAACTGTGGAGAAACAGGGGAACAATGGCCCCCCAATTCCACCCCCTCACAATTGCGGGAGATGGGCTGGTTTTGTCTTCTAATCTTATTTCCCTGGGTAGAGATTTTGAAAAGTTCCCACGGCTTTGTGTTGATGTACACACCGTCTAGAAACAGAAATACAGGCGTGAGCCTGTGACCAGGGCCCCTCCTCCCACGGTAACGCCAGCACGACGGCCAGGGGGCCCGGAGCCACAGGGTTTGGGTTCTCCTCCACAGTCTCGGAGCCAAGCAGACAAGAAAAGCAACGGCAGGAGACAGGACCGAAGAGGGCCTCCTGGGGGGGGGGGGGGGGGGAGCCCGGGACAGACGTGCCAGGAGGCTCGGACAGTCTCCCTCGGGAAGGCTCTGCTAAGGGCTGGAGAGACACTGAAACAGCCACCTGTTTGCAAGCAGGGAACAGCTCTTTTTAAGACTCAATTCCCTAGACGTGTGAAAAGGTGTTTTATTGAGTGCTTCACAGCAAGGCCAGGCGATGCAGGAAGAAAGAAGGGTCCCACTTTCACACGCACGGCAAAATCAGAACCATTTATTTGCGTCGCCATGTGCGCAGGTGACGCCCGGTGAGGTGGGCCCCTCCCCCGGCCTCTCCTGATGTTTTCTTCCTGTCGCTCCATCATCGCCCGCAGCCCATCCCATCCGGTGGCCCTTCTGCTGTTTTCTCCTCCCATCCCCCCCCCCCCAGCCTGACTGCTGACTGCTGGGGGTGCCCGTATTTATCCACTGAGTCCCCACTTCCTCTGGATTCCTTCTTAGGTGAGATTCCCAGAAATGATCTTGTGGAATCACAGGACAGGACCATTTTTAAAGCGTGTTACCATTTGCTTTCAAAACATGTTTAAGTGGATGCCTACAGCCATGTGGCCACGTGGGAGGATCCGTTTCATCACAACTTTGCCAGAATAGGGTTTTATCACTTTTTCATTTTTTCTCGGAAATAGATGTATTTTCTAACCGTGGGCAGACACCTATGCCGGGGGGGACACAAATCTAAGGGTTGAGCATATATGAACAGAGTAGGGTTCTATAATGAGATAAATCCAACAAGAGTAACCTGGGTGGAAACCGGTTTGGCTCAGTGGATAGAGCATCCGCCTGCGGACTGAAAGGTTCCGGGTTCGATTCTGGTCAAGGGCATGTACTTTGGTTGTGGGCACATCCCCGGGGGGGGGGGTGGTGCAAGAGGCAGCTGATCAATAATTCTCTCTCATCGATGTTTCTAACTCTCTATCCCTCTCTTCCTCTCTGTAAAAAAAAATCAATTATATATATATATATATATATATATATATATATATATATATATATATATACTTTTTTTTAAAAAAAAAGAGTAACCTGGGAGTGATGGTGACTAAAGGAAGCGCGTGTGCCTTCAGCTGGGCTCTGTCTGGCCCAAATGACACGTTCCGGTTCACCTTCTCCTTCTCGGTTCTCCTGGGTCCATAGCCATCCTTTCTCAGGATTGGGACGACAGACAGAGAAGAGGGGCTGAACTCCTCTTAGCTGCGCGTCCCTGTCCTTTGCCAGGATCACTTGGCTTGGAAGTTGCCAGCAGCTATCCATCCCCACGGCCGTGGCTGGTGCTGCAGCAGCCCGAGGGCCGGGGGGAGTTTGCCCTCCCCGAGCCTGGGAAGGAGCGATGTGAATTCAGGCAAGAAATGAGCATGCTGACTTGCAAGCGCAAGCTAAAATATCAGCTCCAGGCTCTGAGACCCTTGAGACCTCGGTTGGGAGCAGCTCAGACCCTCATGCCCTGCCCCGATGAAGTTCAAAGCCCTCCCTGAGACTTCTGTGGGGTCCCCGGAGGCTACCCCTTACTCATGGTTAGCACCGGCCAGGAGCCCCGAGGACGAAACTCAGCCCCTTCCTTGGTTTCTTACCCCCAAGACAGAACCGCTCACCAGAGCATCGGCTGGTGTAATAGACTTTATTCGGTTGGGTAGGGGGCCACCAGAGAGATCTCTAAAGAAGCAATGCCCACAACAGCCCTGTTTTTATTTTATTTTTTAATAAATCTTTATTACTCAGATTAGTACAATGGTTTCTCCCCCAAAGCTCCCTACCACCCAGTTCCCTTCCCACCCTCTGCCCTTACCCCTTCTCCCCCAGTTGTCTTCATCCATTGGTTATACGATTTCACTCCAGTCTCTCACCCCCTTATCCTCCTGATAACTATCAGTCCACTCCCCTTCTTTGCCCCTGATTCTACTATATTCACCACTTTATTCTGTTCCTCAGACTTTTTTTTCCTTCTCTTTTCTTTTTTTCCATATATGAATTTCAAGTGGGACACTCTCTCTCATTTGTTTTTGTAGGGAAATACAACAGAGTGTTCTGTAGCTAATGGCTGCAGACTGTCCAAATGTCTCAGGACCACGTGAATAGAATCTGCTCCTCCTCCAGTTCACACCGCCCCCTCCCCCCGGGTCCCACCACTTCCCTGGGGCACACAGCTCTCCCGGGGCACACGGCTCACCCGGGGCACATGGCCCCCTGGGGCACACGGCTCTCCCGGGACACCAGGCCCCCTGAACAGCCCTGTTTTTAAAATATCATGGCCACTGCATCCCAGAGCACCTGCCTCCAATTGCTTCTCCCACCTTCGTACCATGCAGCTGGCTCCCTTTCCTCCCCTCCTCCCGTCCCTTCTCCCCTGCTTCTCCCCAGAACTCCAAATTCCCCTCCCCCAAACCCAGAGGAATTCCTTCTTCCCCAGTTCCTACCAGCAAGCTCCATTCCTGCCACAGCCAGCTGAGTACTCTAAAGGCAGCTCATTCTCTTTGCTTTTATTTATTAAAAAATATATATTTTATTGATTTTTTTACAGAGAGGAAGGGAGAGGGATAGAGAGTTAGAAACATTGATGGGAGAGAAACATCGATCAGCTGCCTTTGGCACACCCCTTACTGGGGATGTGCCTGAAACCAAGGCACGTGCCCTTGACCGGAATCGAACCTGGGACCTTTCAGTCCGCAGGCCAACGCTCTATCCACTGAGCCAAACCGGTTTGGGCTACTTTTATTTTCTTAAAGTGAGGTTTACATCAGATGCACAGGTCTTACAAGTACAGCTTCATACAATTTGACAATTGTAATGCACTCTGTCACCACTGACCAAAACAAGAGGTAGAATATTCTCATCACCCCACTAAGTTCCCTGGCAGACCTCTCCAATCAGACCCTTTCCTCCCCCATGGCAACCGCTGTTCTGAGGTCTGTCCAGCCAAGCAGCTTAGCCTGTGCTTGAACTTTCCATAAGAGAAGGTGGTGCTCTTTCACATCCGGCTTCTTTCTCTCTCTCTCTCTCTCTCTCTCTCTCTCTCTCTCTCTCTCTCTCCTTCTCTTTTTAAAATATATCTTATTGATTTTTTACAGAGGAAGAGAGAGGGATAGAGAGTTAGAAACATCGATGAGAGAGAATCATCAATCAGCTGCCTCTTGCACACCCCCTACCGGGGATGTGCCTGCAACCAATGTACATGCCCTTGACCGGAATCGAACCTGGGACCTTTCAGTCCACAGGCTGATGCTCTATCCACTGAGCCACACCGGTTTCGGCCCGGCTTCTTTCTCTTAACGTTTCCAGGATTCATCTCCATTGTCGTGTGTCCCAGGGATTTTTGTAAACGTCTAGATAGCATTTCATTGTGTGAGGATGCCAGCCTGTCTGCCCATTCTCCTGTTGAATTCCATTCTGTTTTCACAGTTTCACATTCTTTGAGTAACTATAACGTGGTCGATACTAAGACTAAGCCCTAGCCGGTTTGGTTCAGTGGATAGAGCTTCAGCCTGTGGACTGAAGGGTCCCAGGTTCAATTCTGGTCAAGGGCACATGCCCATGTTGTGGGTTCAATCCTCGGTGGGGGGGCGTTCAGGAGGCAGTGGATAAGTGATTCTCTGTCATCATTGATGTTTGTATCTCTCTTTCCCTCTCCCTGCCTCTCTGAAATCAATAAAACTTGATCTCACGTCTGGGCATGTGCCCTTGACTGAATCGAACCTGGGACCTACTGAGCCAAAACTGCTAGGGCAACAAAAACAAAAAGTAAGCACTAGCTGGTTTGGCTCAGTGCATAGAGCGTTGGCCTGTGGACTGAAGGGTCCGGGGTTTGATTCTAGTCAAGGGCACATGCCTGGGTTGTGGGCTCGATCCCTAGGAGGGGGTATGCAGGAGGCAGCCGATTAATAATTCTCTCTCATCATTGATGTTTCTCTCTCTCCCTCTCTCCCTTCCTCTCTGATATCAATAAAAATATATGTTAAAATTTTTTTAAAAAATATGAGTGTGAGCAGGGCTGAGGGGAAAATTCTATGCAGGAGTTCAGGGGGAGGATTAAAAACAGGGGGAAAGCTGACATTTTAATAATACATTTTACAAACCCAATCTATTTAAAGTGTCATTTCAAAATGTAACCCGTGTAAACACTTATTAAGGAGATTTTTCACATTCTTCTTGTCACCCCCAGTCTTTGAAATCTAGTGTGCATGTCACGCCTACATCTCAGCTCCCGCCTGCCCCTCACTCAGCGGTGCTCCACCGGAGAGCCCCCGGGCGGGCTCTGCCTGGGACAAGGCGGGCCTCAGCGGGGGAGGCGGTGGCCAAGGTCGGCAGTCCTGGGCGGCAGGCGCCGGATGGGGACTCGGGTCTCCCTGGCTGCCTGCTGAGCTGTGGGCAAGTCAGCCTCCTCCTACGGGCACTTGTCTGAGACCTCCTCCAACCCAACTCTCTAAAACCCTTCTTTCCCTACGCACCCATTCTACACACACTTTTTGGGACCCGTGATTGTTTCAGATCATTTATTTTTCTTGAGAAAAACCCAAGTTTTCTACATACAGGACATGACCCTTGGTGGGTTGTGAAATAAATTTTGGGGCGTACACTCGGTACTTTTTTTTTCATTAAATCATATCACATGTTGTGAAGACATTTCATAAAATTCGTTTCATTTATGTGAATATGAGGGTAGCTGTCACTGGCACATGGCAAGTTGTATTTCTTGCTCTGAATCCCCATCCAGTGCCATGCTGAGGATCTCAGAGAGAGAGAGAGAGAGAGAGAGAGAGAGAGAGAGAGAGACAGAGAGACAGAGAGAGACAGAGACAGAGAGAGAAGGCATGCCCTAGCAGATTTGGCTCAAGGGATATGGATAGAGCATTGGCCTGGAGACTGAAGGGTCCCAGGTTCCATTCCGGTCAAGGGCATATGCTGGGTTGCGGGCTCGATCCCCAGTGGAGAGAATGCAGGAGGCAGCCGATCAGTGATTCTCTCTCATCATTAATCTTTCTCTCTCTCTCTTTCTCTCTCTCTCCTTCTCTCCTTCTCTCCCTTCCATTCTGAAATCAATAAAAATATATTTAAAAAGCAAGCAAACAACAAAAGCAAGTTCTAAAGAAACCCACAGCCTCTGGAATCCCGGGGGTGGCCAGTGAGTATGGCTGCTGTCACTGACTCCCCAGAAGTGCCTTTTGGGGAAGTGAGGCTTGGGGCCGGGGTGGCTTTTGCTGTGAGCTGCTCGCCTACCCTGACACCACGCAGCATCGCAGCAGGCTCGCTGCCAAGGGTGTCCTAGATTCCTGAGGAACGAGGAGAAGCGAGAGAGAAGCTGGACCTTCACCCTCCAAAGCTTGCACGGCCTGTGCTTCCCGCCAGCCGTGCGATGCCAGCCGTGCGATGCCAGCCGCGGATGGCGGACGGAGGGCAGGGGGCCGGCCCGAGGCCGTGTGTCCGGGGAGGTGGCTTTGGAACTCGAATGCACAGCGCCTGGACGTCAGACCCGGGGTCCACGCTGCCCACTCCCCTGCCTGGTCCCAGGCGTGGTTCACCAGGAACGGAGGAAAGAGTCCGGGCATCCTCACTCCGATAGTCACAGGCACACAGGGAGCGCCCGCTGCGAGCCAGGTGATGTCCGGGGCTCTGGGAGACACAGCCGGGACGGGGTGAGGATGTGGGCTCAGTTGGAAGAAGGAATGTCTTCTGTGTATTGATCATGACATCCTGGAGGAGGGTGTGTGTGTCTGCCTCCCACCCCTCCCCACCCAGCACCCTGCCCGTGGGCAGAGAGAATGGCAGGGTTGGGTGCCATCTGCCGGCTCCTGCCCCCATGGTCCCGGGTTGGTTCTGTCCAGCCGCACACCCTCTCCGCACCCTGGCTCCCTGGTAAAGTCTCCTTCTCCCACCTGGCCTGCAGAGGTGCCTGCTCTGCCCTCCGCTCCCGCCCCTTCTCTCCTCCATCCCTGCGTTCCGTTCCTGTTCTCTCTCCTGGCGCCTTCACCCTTCATAACACACCAAAGTCTCTCACTTCTTAAACGGACAACCTCTTCTCAACCTCCGTTTCTGCCCTTCTTGACATTCAGGCTTCCCTTGCCAGTCTGAGCTTCCCTCCCTCCGAGCCTGAAGCGGTTAGCAGTCACGGAGATCTCAGAGTGAGGGAGATCCCGCTGTCCTGAGGGCGGGGGGGGGGGGGGGGGGGGGGGAGGCGGCGGGGGGGGGGGGCTGGGGAGACGGGGAGACAGGGAGACAGGACAGGGAGCATCTGTGAAGTAGGGGGGGTGGGGAAGAAGCAGGGAGGAGGATGTGTGCACTACGGCTCTTCATTCCCACATCGGACTCCTTACGATTACCGTCTAAGGACTTTGATTAGGGTGCCCTGCTCCTGCCAGGGCCCTAGGGAAGGAAGCCAGGGATCCACCAAAGTCGTGCACACCCGCGTGAAAACCAGCCTCTCTTCCTCCACGTCCCACACACCCAGGCAAAGGAGGGGAAGAGGAAGAGAAGGGAGGGTGGCACTTGTCTCTGGAGAGAAGGGACTTGATAATGATGAAATTCCAGGCCCTGTGTGACAAGCAGACGGGAAACGTAGTTGGGTTCAAGGAGTCTTTGTTAGTGCCTTTCACTCCACCCAGCTGCCGCTGCTTCTGACTGTGGTAGAAAACAAGCGTCCAGCTTGTTATTTTATTTTATTTTTTTAAGACTCTGGTGTCTGCATTTTATACTTCTCCCAAGGCCCTTGCTTGTGGTCACCAGCTAGGGCCCTAGAGTCAAAAAGACCTGGTTTGGCTTTGGATTTCTCTACTTGCTAGCTCTGCAACCTTGCGTGAGTCACTGAGCTCTTGTAAGCCTCTATTTTCTTATCGGTAAAATGGGATCATAATTATGGTCTGCCCCGCAGAGCCTTTGTGGGGATGAAATGAGCCGTGTGCAGAGTGTAGAACTCGTGGTAAGTTAGCACACAGTGCTTGATCCTTTGTAAAGTGCATGTTCATACTGAGGTTCTTATGAATGTGACACAAGCCACAGCCAAAAGCTGAGGTCTTGCCAGTTTTGGAAGTTCTTGAATGAGGGTTCAGCTTTCAGTTCTGTAATGAAAAGGAACTTTTATTGGCTTGGTATCAGGTTGGCACCGTAAAGAGAGCGTGAACTTTGGCCTCAGACAGAGCTGAGCTGCCTTCTTAGAATCGTCTGTCACTAGCTGTGTTGCCTTTAGCAAATTGCTTAATCTGAGTTCTATCTCTTCATCTGTCAAACGAGAGCAATCCTATCTCCCTCCCCATTGTAAAACAAAGTTATAATAAAGATTAAGTGGCACTGAAACCGGTTTGGCTCTGTGGATAGAGCGTCGGCCTGCAGACTGAAAGATCCCAGGTTCGATTCTGGTCAAGGGCATGTACCTTGGTTGCGGGCACATCCCCAGTAGGAGGTGTGCAGGAGGCAGCTGATCCAAGTTTCTCTCTCATGGATGTTTCTAACTCTCTAACCCTCTCCCTTCCTCTCTGTAAAAAATCAATTATATATATATATATTTATTATTATTATTATTATTATTATTATTATTTATTTATTTTTTAAAAGATTAAGTGATCAACCTTGGCCTCTTATGAGATCAATTGAGAACTTTATGCAAACAAACACAATCTTGTTCTAGCTGGTTTAGCTCAGTGGATAGAGCATTGGCCTGATGACTGAACGGTCCTGGGTTCGATTCTGGTCAAGGACACTTGTACCTCAGTTGCAGGCTTCATCCCCGTCTCTGGTCAGGGTGTGTTCCAGAGGCAACTAATGGATGTGTTTCTCTCACATCATTTTTTCTCTCTCTCTCTCTCCCACTTTCTTTCACTCTCTAAAAATCAATGGAAAATATCCTCAGATGAGGATTATCACACACACACACACACACACACACACACACACACACACACGCACACACACACCTCGATGGCCAGGCCCCAGCCCAGATTAATTTGATCGGAGCGGCCTATAGTTTCACTTTCTGACGTAATCTCTTTGATCTTGAAATCTGAGCTGTGGCTTTTCATGGAAGTTACACTGTGTGGCTGATTGACTCTTTTTTTCCGTTTTATCAAACTCAGTGCTTTGAAAAATCAAGTAACCCAGACGGTTTAGAGTCACAGCCCCGTCTTCCCACTTTCCTCCTCCCGCCCAGTCAGGCTCCTCAGGCGCAAAGGCCTTGGACTCCTGTGTCCCCGCATTGACTTCTGGCGCTCTAAAGAGATGTCTGCGTTGCTTTGTGGAGAAACCCTTCAAAAGTAAGACAAAGAGACAGAGAGAACAAAATAGGAGAGGAAAATTAGACGAAGAGACTCACATTTGAATATGTGAAAAGAGAAGAAGAAAAGGGAGAGAAGAAATCCTATTTATCTGTCTATCCCCCCATCTACCTGTCTGTCTGGTTCCCCAGAGCTAAGAAGGTCAGATTCCAAACAAACAAACAAATAAAATTTTCAAGTAAGAATTAAAAGGATTTCTTTCTTTTTTTCTTTTTTTAAGTGAGATTCCAATTTAGACTTGTTGAACAAAGAGGCCATGCTCTGATACATGGCAGCACCTTCTTTAGAGAAAAATATTTTTTTATTGATTTTAGAGAGTGAGGAAGGGCGAGGAGAGAGAGAGAAACATCAATGAGAGAGAAACATTGATGATCTGCCTCCTGCAGCACCTGGCAATGGGCCTTGACTGGGCATTGAACCCGGGCAACCTCTTGGTTTAGAGGACAACGCTCGACCAACTGAGCTACGCTGGTCGGGCACATGGCAGCTTCTTAAGACCAGTGCCCCGTGGCCTCACTGAGCCCTGAAAACCCCACTCCACAGCCCCCCTTCAACGTCAAGTTTCCAGTCTCCGTGGCTTCTTTTTTCCCTTTGTTCTTCCTCCTCTGTTACTGTCCTTCGTGCGTCCCGAAGGGTGACCTACCAGGAACCTCTGCCAGGAGCCTGCCTGGAGGACGAGCTGTCCCTGCTCTCTGGTCGTCGACCCTTTGCTGTCTTAAGAGTAAATCCCCAGCACATTTACCAACATGGATACATGACAAAAACAACGTTGAGCAAAAAAGGAAGCTGCAGAATGGCGTGTATAGCTCGGTGCTGGTTGTGCATGGCCGGTTTTGCCACACGTAAGTTTATTAATAGGCAAAGAGCACTGTATCTGATTTAGCCAAACCTCCACTAAGGAAACGAAACAAAATTTGGAACGGAACATCCGAATTGTAGTGTAACAACTTCATAGATGACCACGCTGTGCCAGTAACGCCCGTTTGTAAATAGCAGCTGAATCAGAAGGTCCTCATAGTGAGAATGGCACCCACAGCAGCCTAATTCTGCCCCTGTTCCTCTGCCCACCCACCCCCCCCCCGCCTGGGTCCCTGTTGACATTGTTAATATTACTCCAAAGCATGAATCAAGCCCTAGCTGGTTTGGCTCAGTGGATAGAGTGTCGGCCTGTGGACTGAAGGATCCCAGATTCGATTCCGGTCAAGGGCACATTCCCCGGGTTGTGGGCTCAGTCCCCAGGAGGGGATGTGCAGGAAGTAGCTGATCAATGATTCTCTCTCATCGTTGATGCTTCTATCTCTCCCTCCCTCTCTTTTCCTCTCTGAAATGAATGAGTCAGACATAGTGCTCCATCAGCCCCCCTGGTGCGCTTCCATCGGCTGGATGGTGACAAGGAAGCGGATTCTCACATCACCAGGATATCCCAGGATCTCTCCCAGGCCTGGAGGATCAGTCTAGCCTAGTGTCCAAATGAGCGGTCAGAGTGCCCATTCCGTGGGAGAGGGGAGCCCCGCCCCTCCCCAGGGTCTCCCTGAATTCCTGGAGGCCACTCCCAAGTCCATCCTGCAGCCTGCTCCCACTGTCCCTTGGGGCCCGCAGCCACCGTTCTCTCTGCTTGTCCCCCGCGTCACCCCTGGCTTGGAAACCCGCTGCACACATGTCATTTTTCTCCAGGTCCTGTTCATACAAGCCCCGGTTGTGCAAGTCAATGGAAGATTGTATTACAAACCTTCTGTTTGCGAACAGAAGAGTACAACCATTAAGAGTGACTGTTAGACAGAACGGTCCCACAGAGGCACTGGCCACTTCCCATTGGGGAACCTTCCCAACGATACACCCCACCCCCGACCCCGCCTAAAGAAAAACTCGCAAGATTCTCTCTCCATGTTGTGAATTAAGCCCATGTTGCCTGTTTGATATAAAAACAGCTGCATGGGGGGGGGGGGTAAGAGGGGAGAGGTAATCAACCAAAGACCTTGTATGTATGTATGTATGTATGTATGTATACATAACCCATGGACACGGACATACGGTGCTGAAGGCCTTGGGCAGGGGGCCTGGAGGGAGTTAATGGGGGGGAAAGGGGGAGACACGTAATACTTTCAACAGTAAAGATTAAAAATAAAAAGACACAAATTTTTTAAAAATAGAAAAAAGAAACCTGCATGGGAGACATCTGTAATACTATCAACAACAAAATAATATTTTTTTAATTTTAAAAATATATATTTTGCCGAGACCAGTTTGGCTTAGTGGATGGAGCATCAGCCTGCAGACTAAAGGGTCCCGGGTTTGATTCCGGTCAAGGGCATGTATCTTGGTTGCGGGCATGTCCCCAGTGGGGGGCATGCCAAGAGGCAGCTGATCGATAACTCTCATCAATGTTTCTAGCTCTCTATCTCTCTCCCTTCCTCTTTGTAAAAAAAAAAAAATCAATATATTTTTTAAAATTATATATATATATATATATATATATATATATATATATATATAATTGATTTTTTTACAGAGAGGAAGGAAGAGGGACAGAGAGCTAGAAACATCGATGAGAGAGAAACATTGACCAGCCGCCTCCTGCACACCCCCTACTGGGGATGTGCCCGAAACCAATGTACATGCCCCTGACCGGAATCGAACCTGGGACCTTTCAGTCCGAAGGCCGACGCTCTATCCACTGAGCCAAACCGGTTTCCGGCAAAATAAAAATTTTTTAAAACTGCTGTCAGTTATTGCTTTACATGGCATTTCCCCCTCCTACTGCATGTTTGATGATATATTTTTTTTCTAAAAATCCAGTGATTGCATCTTCCATTTCTAGAATGCAAAGTCAGCCCTGATCTTATTCTAACCCTCCCAGACCCCCAGGGAGTCATAGGCCGCATCCCTCCCACAGTGCAGACCGGGACGCCGAGGCTCACGGAAGGTCAGAGGACTTGCCTGCGGTCTCCCAGCTGCTAATCAGCAGGGCTTGCCCGTGAGCCGGGCCTGCCTGATCCCTAAGCAGATGTGTCCTCACCAACGTGGTCGGTAACTGCCCCGCCGCCCCAGCATGCCTTTCCCTCACGCCTCGTTCCTCCATCTCCAGTCTCCTCAGGAGCCCCCGGCCATGGATTGGTGGAGGGACAATTTCTGGATCATCTTAGCGGGGGCCATCATCATCGTCTCTGTGGTCCTGGGCCTCATCCTGTTCTGTGTCTGCAGGCGGCTGCTCAGACAAGGTAACCGCCCTCTCACCTGGGCAGGTGGAGGGGTGCTTACAAGTGCATTCGGGTTCCTTTAAAGCAGTGTTTCCCAAAGTGTGGTACGCGTACCCCCAGGGGTACAGGAAGATTTTGGTGGGGGTACACGTTGCACCGGAGTTTGGTGGGGATATGCACTGCACCGGGCTTAGCTGCGCCTAATTCTACGTTCTCATGAGTCAAGTCAAGACAGTCTTGTGAGGCGTGAGATGGTCCAGTGTGCAAACAAATGTTATTTATCATACAACTTTTATTCACATTTTATTATGAATAATTTTATTTTTAGTTTATTATTATTTTGTGTATGTACCAAAAAAATAAAAATATTTTGATTTTTATTAAAATACATCCTTTTTTTTTTGACGAGGGGTACTCAGCTTTACAAAAATTATAGAAGGGGTACACATATGTCAAAAGTTTGGGAAACACTGCTTTAGAGCAAGATTAGTTCCAGGCCTGTATGGGCCGAACTTTGGATTAAGCGTGGTGCATTCTGGGTTATAGCTCGAGCCCTGCCACTAACGTGTCTCCTTGGCCTCAGTTTCCCCATCTGCACAGTGAAGGGAGGGAGGTTAACTAAAGCCAAGGGCCCTTCCGGCCCGAAGGGCTTGGGTGAAGGCAGACCTGTTTGGAGCCTCACCGTGCTTCGGGGATTTCTCTCTCCATTGAGCTGCTGAGCACAGCGCCTCGTCGCTGAGACGGGAAGCAGAGCACCCGTCTGTGTAAAGTCAAAACCGCCTGATTCCAAACCCATCACGCTGTACACCTTCAGTGTGTATAGCTTTCCATACACCAACCATCCCGCAACAAGTGGTTTAAAAAAAAAAAAAAACGGTCTTGAGGCATGAAATATAGACTCGATTTATGATCAACTGGTTTGTCTACCATGATTGCCTCCTCTAAGATCACACTCTGAATTCTGGCGTTACCCACCTTGGCCAGAGGTTCCTGGCACCCTCAGACATAAGTAAGCAGGTGCCTGGAGGTTGGCACTTACTGTGGATTAAGTACAAGTGGTTTTCCATGTTTACATTACATCACCAGAAACACGAAACCCTTGATTTGGTGATGTGTGTTTTTTTTTCTTTTTTCTTTCTTTTTTTAAATATTTTCTTATTGATTTTTTTTTAGAGAGAGGAAGAGAGAGGGATAGAGAGTTAGAAACATTGATGAGAGAGAATCATCGATCAGCTGCCTTCTGCACACCCCCTACTGGGGATGTGCCCGCAACCAAGGTACATGCCCCTGACAGGAATCAAACCCGGGACCTTTCAGTCCGCAGGCCGACGCTCTATCCACTGAGCCAAACCGGTTTCGGCTGAGCTCCCTGTTCAATATTCTTTTCTCTATACCCCTTCATGGTAATTAGTTACTTTATTTTATTTTTCCTTAAATAATTAGTCTTATTAATTAAAAATGTGTATTCTGGCCCCTGTAGTCCTCTACTCGTTTGCCTTCTCAAAATGTCTCATTCTCAGACACAGACAAAAGTATATGCCTGAACGCAAACGTTTACCTCTTCTTTTATCTCGACCCACTTTTATTCGCAAGCAGTCTGTGACTAATAACTTACACGCCCAGCGTGTCACAAATGGCAAACTGCTTTTCCCATTTTTTATGTCATTTCCTCCCAACTGCACTTTCGCTTACTCATTTGACCCGTATTTCTGAATGCCAACTGTGTGCCGGGCGTGGTACCAGGCAACAAGGACATAAACACAGCCCACGTGCCCCTGCCCTCGTCGGATTAGCTCAGCCAGCCCCGGTTACAGTCCGGCTCCACCAATTCTGGGCTCTGTGTCCCCAAATCTGTTTCTTCTTGGTGGTTCTTCCAAATGCCCCGAACCAGCCTGGCCTCTGAGGATTTTTAAACTCTAAAATCACAACCTGTGCTAATTCTTCCTAAGTGAATGATGTTGTTGTTGTTGTTTCCTTAGGAGGAAAACTGAGCATTGCTAGACCCTTGAGTCAAAGGCATAACAATGAAGAAATGATGTATGAGTAAGTGGGGAGACGCTTCTGCTTTTTATGTCTGAGAGCCGCCTGCTCACTTCCACACCCGCGGCTGCGAGGGCTGACGCCTGCTTTTCCTCTGCAGCCGGCAAAATGTCATGTCTCCCACTTTAAGGGGAGATGTCTCAGGGCTTTGGGGGTGGACATCCATTTCTCTCTGCTCCCCAACTCCTCCCTCATGTCATCTATTTTCTTTTATATATATTGATTTCAGAGAGGGAGGGAGGAAGGGAGGGAGGGAGAGAGAGAGATGGAAACATCAATGATGAGAGAGAAACATCAATGGGATGCCTCCCACATGCCTCCCTACTGGGGATCGAGCCTGCAGCCCATGCATGTGTCCTTGACTGGAATCGAACCCAGGACCCTTCAATCTCCAGGCCGACGCTCTATCCATTGAGCCTAATCAGCTAGGGTTGTAATCTACTTTATTAGAGGTCATAGGTCAGGTTCTGGGTTCTGGGTCCCCCATTCAGGGTGAGTTCTGCCCTTCTTTTTTGAAGTGGATTACAAATATAATCCTCTAAAAGCTATTGCGCTGAACAAAAACCAACTTCACTTTTGTATTTTGTAATATCTTTGGAGCTTTATAATTGCTATCTATGGTGGGGTCCCCAGACCACCCCCAGGCTGCAGGATTCTCTAGGAGGACTTACAGGACCCAGAAAAGTTGTTGTAGCTACGGTATGGGCTACTCCAGCGAGAAGACAGAGAGTCAAATCAGCAAAGGAAGTCTTGGCTTTGGCCGGTGGCTCAGTTGGTTAGAGCCGTGGTCGGCAAACTGGGGCTCGCGAGCCACATGCGGCTCTTTGGCCCCTAGAGTGCAGCTCTTCCACAACATACCACGGCCTGGGCGAGTCTATTTTGAAGAAGTGGCGTTAGAAGAAGTTTAAGTTTAAAAAAAAATTAGGCTCTCAAAAGAAATTTCAATCGTCGTACTGTTGACATTTGGCTCTGTTGACTAATGAGTTTGCCGACCACTGGATTAGAGCATTGCCTATACACCAAAGGTTTGTGGGTTTGATTCCCGGTCAGGACACATGCCTGGGTTGTGGGTTCAATCCCTAGTCTGGTGCATACGGAAGGCAACTGATGGATGTTGCTTTCACATTGGTGTCTCTCTCTCTCTCTCTCTCTCTCTCTCTCTCTCTCTCTCTCTCTCTCTCAAAATGAAAAATAAAAATCAATAAAAGCATATTCTCAGGTGAGGGTCAAAAAATCTCCCCCACCCCCCCCCAAAAAAAAATCCGCGGCAGGAAAAGGGCACACAGAGTGGGTCCAGGAGAGACCAGGCACAAGCTCCCAGCCCCTCCCGGGGACATCCCGGGGACAGTGCTGCATCCTCCCAGCAATGCGCGTGGCTGCCTGTGCGAAGCAGCGCCTCCAGAGAAGCTCCCCGAGCCTGGTTTCTGGGGTCTTATTGGGCCTCAGTCCCAGAGGCGTGGAGCGGCCCTTAACTACTTCATCTCCTCAGCCCCCGGCCCCTCCGGGAGCCAAACTGATACAGCGTGACCCGGGGCCCTGGGCAAACCCCAGCGGGCGGGCGTCCCCGTCAGCCACTTGTTAGCACAGACTATCTGGCTGGCCCAGGGCCGCAGGTACACAAAGCCACTCCTATCAAGCAGACTGTTCTGGGAGCTTAGGGGCTATCTCCCGGGAGCTGGTCCGGGGCCAATCCTCCCTTTGGAAGGTACACACCGCCTGAAACGAAATCTAGGCTCTGAAACGAAATCTAGGCTCTACGAAAATGGATTTCGCTGGGACTCAAGAGGTCCAGTCAATAGCAGGCCTCGCCCCACCAGTTCTGACCCATGAGGAGTAAGACCACACGTGCCATGCAGTTAGGTAACCAACGTGCTGCCTTTGCTGAGGACAAGACTGGCATTGCAGACTGTGGCGCTTCTCGGTGGGCAAGTGCCTTTTCTCATTCAAAACCAGGAGACCAGTCCTGCTCTCGGGTCCCCCCCGCAGGGCCACCCTTTCTCTGGATGGCCAAGACCAGAGCAGAATACGTGCTTTCTGCGTTCAGGCCTGCTCCGGAGGAGAACGTGGGGGCAGCTGGACTTGCCCCACATTTAGGAGTCAGGCACGTTCCTGGCCTCTCCTAGGAAGAGCCATGGAGGGGAGCAGAAAAGGCCACTGAGGGAACTCTTGCCATGTGTCCCTTCCCCCACACTCCCGGCAGCCTAAACTCAGAGGAGACCAAAACTTCCTCAGAAGCATGTAGGACCACCTTGAAAATCAGAGTACAGAGAGAGGAACGGGATCTAGGTTGGAGTCTACTTTTTTGTTGAAACAATATGAATACAGAAAATGGCACACAGTCAGAGTACAGCTCAACACAGTTCCAAAGACCGAACAGACCCAGGTAGCTGGCACCCGGATTTTTTAACAAGTTGCCGGCACCTCAACATCTTATATTCCCTTTCAGCCATTCTGCCCCCAGGGTAACCACTCTCTGAGATAGGATAGGTTAGTTCTTCCTTGGCTTTAGGCTTCCTATAAATGGAGTTGTACAGTGCGTGTTATTTGGTGTCTGGCTTCTTTTGCTCAGCGCTTTGCGAGGTTCACTGTGTGTGGTTACAGATTGCTCATTCTCGCTGCTATGGAGCATTCCACTGTGAGGACACGTGGACACAGAGAGGGACACAGAATGCATCCATTCTACCGCTGATGGGCATTTGGGGAGTGTCCGGTTTGGGATGCTATGATTAGTTATGAACATTAGCTGTTAGGGACATTCGGATGAGGATATGCAAGCCTTTCAGTAGGGTAATATCCAGTAGTGGCATTGCTGTCACATGACGCGTGTACTTTAGCTTTAAGAGCACATCCATGTTGCGAATCAAAATAGAGCCGGTGCTCACCCCTGCTCTTCGCCAGCTCAGGGGAGCCCAGGACGGGGTGCTCCATGCTCTAAGTTACAGAACTTCAGTGCCCTTCCCTCAGACCCAGCTGCTCTCAGGGCTCCGGGAAGTGGTTTCTTTAGGGTGCCGGCTACAAATGGGGTGTAAGACCCAGAAAGGGCAGGAGCCAAGACTCGGGTGCTCAACCCTGTCCACTTACCTTGGCGTTTCTCTCTCAGGCCACGGACAGCGGGCATGGGTCAAAACCAAACACCAACCCCTCTTTCTTTCTCCCTAGGAATGTTCTCGACCAATCGCCAGGTCAGCTGCCCCCTCTGCCACCCAGGGGTTTGCTTTCTCAGCACGATGCCTGTAAGTATATTTTGCTGATAACAGTCCCATTCAGGGGAGGGTAACAAATGTATCCAGGTGTGTGAGTTGGCTCAGGCTGCCCCTAACAATGTGCTATAGACAGGGTCCCTTAGACCCGTGGTCGGCAAACTGCGGCTTGCGAGCCACATGCGGCTCTTTGGCCCCTTGAGTGCGGCTCTTCCACAAAATGCCACGGCCTGGACGAGTCTATCTTGAAGAAGTGGCGTAAGAAGAAGTTTAAGTTTTAAAAAGTTGGCTCTCAAAAGAAATTTCAATCGTTGTACCGTTGATATTTGGCTCTGTTGACTAATGAGTTTGCCGACCACTGCCTTAGACCATAACTTTCTCCCGGTCCCAGGGGCTAGAAACCCAAGATCACGGGGCCAGCGGATTTGGTTTCAGGTGAGGACTGTCTTCCGGCTTGCAGATGGCTGCCTTCTTGCTGTGTCCTCACAGGATGGGGAGAGCTCTCTGCTGTCTCTTTGGATAAGGGCACTGATCCTGGTGGACCAGGGCTGAAGCCTTATGACTTCACTTAACATTAATTACTTCCCTACAAGCCCCATCTCTCAGTACAGCCACACTGGGGTTAAGCAGGGGTGGGCAAACTTTTTTGACTCGAAGGCCACATGGGTTCTTAAACTGGACCGGAGGGCTGGAACAAAAGCAACCTGACCATGCTGGCACTCTCATCTTGGGCTGCTGGTGAAGGAGCGGAGGGAAGAGCAAGAGAACCCTCCGCTCTTTCGGCTCCGCGGGCCGGATAGAACAGCCGAACGGGCCGGATCCGGCCCGCGGGCCGTAGTTTGCCCACGGCTGGGTTAGGGCTTCAACACACAAATGTGGGACATGAGCCCCCACCCAGCCTAGGATTTGCAGATGGCAGCAACCTGTTTAAAAGAGATGAATACATGTAAAAGGGTCAGACTAACCACCAAGGCTCCCAATATTCAACTTACACACTCACGTTCACATCCCAGCTCAGAGCATGAGTGAGCAGAATCATGGGGCTGTCGCTGGGCCTCTCACCCTTCTCTCAGAAAAACTGCCGGGTCTCCTTGACTGGATGTTGTTCCTTGAGTCCTTCCCGCAGCTGGCCTTGCCTCGTCCTTCAAGGGCCAGCTCCCATGGCACCACCTCAGAGAAGCCATTCCTAATCTCCCCATCCAAAGCAATCCTGCCAATGTTCTTTATGAAACCGAAAGTAGCTCATGTCTCCTAGCAAGTGTCTGGAGCTTAGTAGATAATGAATTTTAAAAAAATGTTTTACTTGGAATGGATAAATAATAATATCAGCTAACATTGATTGGGCATGCACTGCACATCGGGTAGGCATCATCTCCTGTGTAGGCATCATCTCCCTTAATCCTCTCAACAACTCCAGGAGGCAGGTACATTATTTCTTATCCTCTGACAGGTGAGGACACTTGGACACAGAGACGGTAAGTGATGTATTCAGGGTCACACCGCTGGAGCTGGACCGTGAGCTTGGATCTGTCTACAGGAACGCAGACCTGTCTAATTGCAGAGCTCTGCAGAAAAAGAAATGGAGGCAGCTTTCCCGGTTCCCTGAGGAAAAGATGAGATTGTGGTCCAGGCAGCTCCCGCTCCCATGAACAGCAGAGCTGAGCTGTTGTGTCATCCTTCCTGGAGCCGCGTTGGTCCTCTTGCTCTGTACCCAGGCTGCACTGAGTTAACCTTTCAAAACCCCATTGTTCCCCTTTCCTTAGCAGAGAGATTCATACATGAGCAATTAGCAATCACGCAAGAAAACAGTGCCAGTCATTGTGAGGGATGTGCCAAGAAGGAAATACGGTTCGTATCACTTCCTTATGAGAAGCGGGATCTGTAGACACAACCCTAACTCACTTGGTTGGTTGCTGGTCAGAGTCTCTGTCTCACGGTTCTCACTGCAGCGCGGTCTTAGGCAGAGGGACGTGGCAGTCAAGATGTCTGACCAACATTTGCCCCTCATTCACTCGGGTGATCCTGAGGCCGTGTCGCGCCTGTGCTTCAGCTTTCTTTGTGAAATGGGGATCTGGTCCACCAAGAGACGGAAAGACTACCCGTGAAAACCATGCTAAGCCACTTGGTCAAAAATACATACGTGCGCAAGAGCTTTGCATCTAAGGGCCTCTGTGTGTGTTCTAGCCCCGCAGGAAACCCCGAGTGAGCCACCGCCGACATACTCGCTGGTAAATAAAGAGAGAAATGTGAAGGCCGTTTCTATCCCGAGCTATATCGAGCCTGACGGCGACTACGATGACGTTGAAATACCTGCAGCGACCGACAGCCATCATTTTGAAACAACCGTTTCTTCTTTTTGGCAAGCTTAGAAGCGTTCACACAGCTTATTTTAAGACCATCAGGAACGGTTGAACTTCCACGTGTCCGGTCCCAGAAGCAGTGGCAACGTAGTACAGCTCTGTAAGACAAACACTCTCTGAACCCTAGCGATGAAGAAGTGCTCGCGATCAGATGACTGCGGCCAGAGGAGATGCGGCTCTCAGCCCTGGAGCCCTGAGCTTCCTGCTGAGTGAGTGTCCACAGGAAGGATTGCTGGGCTTCATGGCTGCCACGGGGGAGAGCCACTCTGCTCTCGGCCCCCTTCCCTCTTCCCTTCCCTTCTTTGTATGGGTGTAAGGTAAAGTGGCCAGATTTTAACATTGGTAAAGCAGGACACCATTGACCAGGGAGTGGGGGGTGGGGGGGTGTTCTTGATTAAAAAGTTGGTCTATATGAAGCAACAAAAATTTTCATAGAACCCAAAAATAGTATTGTAATATATTTTTTTTAAATTTCAACATAACTACAATTTACAAATATAATAAATAAAAAAAATGTATAGTATTATTTTATTCTTTGGCATATTTCTCATTTGAGTGAATTCTAACAACTGATCAACAATGCGAACTTTGATAAGCAGTTCTCGATAATCAGTTCTCAACAATTATTTGTTATTATTAAAATTTAACATTATAAAAATCAACAAAAATAATTTAAAACTCATATCCTGGCTAAATAGCCATGTGGCCGCCGAAAACCGTATATTCCCTTCCTGTTCTCCCGCCGTTCCCTAGCTTGTCGTGCATTCTTTCCAAAAATTGGGACAAATTGTTCAAAATCAGGACCGTCCTGCCAAAAGCGGGATGTCTGGTCACCTTAGTGACCCAATGGTTCCCAAACTTGTCTGCACCTTGGAATCAATGGAGCTTTGACAACTACTAATGCCTTGTTCCACCCTAGAGATGGTGATGCACTAGTAATTGGTGTGGGATGTGACCTGGGGCTTTGGAAATTTTAATAAATCCCTAAATTATTCAATTATCTAGCCAAGTTTGGGAACCACTGAGTAATTGAATAATTTGGGGATCTATTAAAATTTCCAAAGCCCCAGGCCACACCCCAGACATCACAGTCTCAGGATGGAACAAGGCATTAGTAGTTGTCAAAGCTCCATTGATCCCAAGGTGCAGACAAGTTTCTTCAAGCTTCGAGTTGACCGTGCATAGCTTCCCAAGTTCCCATCCCCGGCACCACCTCCAGGAGCACAAGGTCCTGTCTCTGCCCGCCCCACCCGCCTCCAGTGAGAGCGTCTGTGGTGGTAGTTGCAATGCGGGTAAGCTCTCATGCGTGCAAGTCACTGCATCAGCCTTGCGAGTTCTCAGGGGTGGGCAGCGCTTTCTGTTCTTGTGAACCCTCCCCACCTACACACACCTCAACCCCCAGTGTGTCTCTGTGACGTTACCAGCCTGACCACAGAGATTCAAGTTCTCACCCGGATGTTGTCCTGTGCTTCCCAGTTGCACCAGAACAACCAGCAAAGGGCAGACGTTACACCACTGGCCTAAAATAAGGTGCCATTTTGCCACGTGTATAGTGGGCTACAGGAATGGTAGGTTTCCCAGGAAAAATCATGGGAAACAGGAAAGAAAGGGGTGAATAAATGGCAGATTCAAGATGAGAGTTCCGGCTTAAGGCCCTCCTCCATAACTGTCATTACGGCTTCCAAGCTCCTTCCCTCCAGGTCACTGTCCCTGCGCGTCTGGGAGGCAGCACCTGCAGTGTGATGTGCTGCGGCTAAGGAGGTGCCAGGGGCGTGTCCTGCTAAACGGGTGCCCTGATGTGATCCCCAAGCCTTAAGTCAGTAGATCCCTGAACCCCATCCATTCTTTCGAGTTGACCCACTAGAGCTCTAGGACTTGATGCTTCTAACCAGACTCACAAGATGCTGATTTTGAAGCAATCCCCGGGAAACGCAGCGAATGAGCAGACTTGCAGGGAGCGCAGGTGGCCTGAGAAAAGTCTTGGGAGTGACTGTGGGTGAGCTCCTCTTCGTGAGCTCCTCTTCTGGAGACATAAAGCGTGTTCCTGCCGTATCCAGCTCCCTCCCTCAGCCAGCGCTGACCACCAGGAACAAGTCCTCCTCCCAGGTTAACCTCACCTAGACTCCAGGGGGACCCCGCTGCCTGTCAGGACCTCCTTATTGCAGGCCGGGGGTCCTCTCACTACGGCCTTCTAGAACTGTGGTAGTCACCGCACCCAACAGAGGCCTCTTCTCAAATCAGAGAAAGTAAGTTAGCAGACGGAAGTGTTTTACATGTCTACTCTCCTCTCATACGTGTCCGGTAAGCCGTCCACAGCCAGCTCAGGCCCTGCCCTCGTCTTGCGCCAGATGCTCATGAATGACCTCACGATGCCCATGAGCTCAGTACGCCCTCTATTCTGACAAGTCCCAAATCGCAGACTTTAGCTGAGTTCTTGCTCCTCAATTCCAGACCGAGTGGCTTCCAGGGTATCTCCACATGATTCTCCCTTGTCCCCTCAAGTTCAACATACTGTATATAAGAAAGAACGAATTACCTACCCCAATTCCAAGGCCCCGCGTGCTCTGCCAGCTTCTTCTCTGCTGAAGTCAGAAGCTCGCACGCTGTCTGCAGTCCTTCTTTCCCATGTCCCCACCTCCTGCTGATTGCACCTCTCAAAGAGCTCGCCCCTCAGTCCACATGTCTCCATCACCGTGCCTAGGTCAGGTGTGACCAGCACTGGCCAAGGGAACGCCAGTAGCCTCCCAACTGGTCTCCTGTCTCTGACGTCTCCCCCCCCCCCAATCCCCTTTCTACATGGCAGCTTGTAATTTTCTAAAGTGAACATCTGACCACTTGATTCATATGCTTCAATCTCTTCTTTACCCATTATCCTCATTTAAAAAGCCCCAAATCCTTAATACTGATTATAAGATTTGTCAGCATCGGGTCACTGGCTATCTCTTGCCAACCCTCTCCTTCCCCAACCACTTGCAACTTCCACTCTGTGTCAACTTTTGTTCAGGCCATTTGACGGGACCTCGGCTGTGGTCTCTCTTGCCCTTATGGCTATGCACAGTCCCCTCGCCTCTGTCTGGATCTCCCCCACCTTCTGATCCTTCCCATCGCTGCTTAGATCCTTTCCTCACCACCCCAAATGTGGGTCTGGTGCCCTCTGAGACGGTCTCCTCACATCGCATTGGCATGGGGTAATGACATGCCTCCCTGTCTTCCTCCTCCGCTGGACTGACAGCAACATGAGGGCGGAGGCTGCATCTCTCTTCTCCACGTTGTTCTCTCTGTTCCTAGTCAATGCCCAGGCGCTTTGTAGATGCTCAATAAAGACGCTGAATAAATATCAACTGAATGGATGAATAAACTCCCCTGGGATCTCACCACTCCCCGTACTTGGCCCTATGAAAATACCTCTGCATTATAATTGCCTGGTTACATTCCCTCCTCCTTTTTAAATCAGGTCTCCTGTGGGGTGGAACTTGTCTGGCTCACTGTTATATTCCCTATCTCCAGCACAAACCCTGGCACATGTAGGCACTTCATCAATATTTACTGGATGTTGAACATCAAACAAGCACGTGTAATTTGGTTGAGATTTTATTTTTTTAAAATATATTTTATTGATATTTTACAGAGAGGAAGGGAGAGGCCTAGAGAGTTAGAAACATCGATGAGAGAGAAACACCGATCAGCTGCCTCCTGCACACCCGCTCCTGGGAATGTGCCCTTGACCAGAATCAAACCTGGAACCTTTCAGTCCGCAGGCCAACCCTCTATCCACTGAGCCGGTTTCAGCTGGATGAGATTTTATACCTGCACTAAAGCCACATTTTTATTTATTTTTATTTTTTTGCCAGCAAAGTTGTTACTAGTATGGATAACAGGATTTCATAGGACCTAACTTCTGTGTACCTTAAACCCCACAGGAAACCACAAGTCAGCCACCAGCCACATATCTATAGCAATAAAAGCATAATATGCTAATTAGACCAGACAACCTTCCAGACGAACCCAGGGCTGCAAGGGAAGCTCAGGTCCCGGGTGCCTGCCTGTGGCCGGATGGAAGCCGGCGCCAGCAGCCAGGGGGAAGAAGGCCTACTTTTGCACGAATTTCGTGCATCAGACCTCTAGTTCATAGATAAAGTTAGAAATAAGAAGATAAGCCAAAACCGGTTTGGCTCAGTGGTAGAGCATCGGACTGCAGACTGAAAGGTCCCGGGTTCGATTCCGGTCAAGGGCATGTACCTTGGTTGCGGGCACATCCCCAGTAGAAGGTGTGCAAGAGGCAGCTGGTCGATGTTTCTCTCTCATCAACATTTCTAGCTCTCTATCTCTCTCCCTTCCTCTCTGTAAAATATCAATAAAATATATTTTTTTAAAGAAAAAGGAATAAGAAGATAAAATGGTGATAGAAGGAGACTTGACTTGGGTGTTGAATACACAATACAGTGTAGTGATGATGTGTTATGAAACTGTGGACCTGAAACCAGTATGGCTTTGTTAACCAGTGTCACCTCACCCCAGTAAATTCAATAAAAAGGAAAAAGAAATTAAAAGACATGTTCCATCCTGAGCTCTTTGAGCCTGAAGATGACTGTGGTGATGGTGAAGTCACTACAAATAGTAAAAACCATCGTCTTAAAACAACTCCTGGTCAGCCTCTATGGATCCCACTCTTTTCAGCAACTCAGGGGTAGAGCACATGACCCAGACTGACCAATCAAAGATTCCCATTCTCTTGGCCACAGCGACTGATTGGTTGATTCTTTGAGTACCAGGGTGTTCTTTTTTTTTTTTTAATGAAATTCTTCCCCCACCTCTTTCCTTTTTAAAAATATATTTTTTATTGATTTCTAACAGAGAGGAAGAGAGAGAGATAGTTAGAAACATCGATGAGAGGGGAAACATTCATCAGCTGCCTCCTGCACCTCCCTCCCCCCCCAACTGGGGATGTGCTCACAACCAAGGTACGTGCCCCTGACCGGAATCGAACCCAGGACCCTTCAGTCCGCAGGCTGACACTCTATCCACTGAGCCAAACCGGTTTCGGCAGGACAGGTGTTTTTTTTCACAGGACTTGAAGCTAACAAGCTGGACACTTTCAACGTAGAACCTGTCACAGAAGGCACTGAGCTGAGATAAGAAGGGAGTTCTGACTTAAGCTGGTCTGGCTCAGTGGATAGAGCTTTGGCCTGAGGGCTGAAGGGTCCCAGTTCCATTCCCGTCAAGGGCTCAATCCCCAGTTGGGGCTGTGCAGGAGGTAGCCCATCAATGATTCTCTGCCATCAGAAACATCAATCATTGATGTTTCTCTTGCTCTCTGAAATCAATAAAAATATATTTTCAAAAAAGAAAGAAAGAAGAGAGTTCAGATCCTCATGGCTCCTGTCTGCTGCCATGCTTATGTGGGCATTACTTCTGGGTTTTTCAGTTACACAAACCGATATTCTTTAAAAGCTTTCACACTGCCCCTTCAGACCCATCCCTACCATCACTGCATAATGCTGGTCTTGTAGTTTTTCATGTGGCTCAATGCAGAAGCCTCTTGACTGTTCCCCTCCAATCCATCTCCCACTTGCTGTCAGCATGAACGTTCCAAAATACAAATGTGATTCGGTCCCCCCCGCCCTGCTTAAAATTCCTTGTTCCGACAAGAATAAAACCCACACTCCCTAGCACACCCTGCAAGGCCCTGGTTACCTCGTCCCCACCGGGCTCATTTCAGCACCTCCTCTCCCCCCACCCTGAACTGACCAGCTCCCCAAAACATCAAAATGGTTAAGGCTTTGTATGTCCTCTTCCTTGTGCTGGGAACCCCTTCCCCTCTTTCTCTACCCACTTCTTTACTCGCTTCTCTACCCACTAACTGAGCACCCACTGGAGCACCGCGTTCTCTGAGGGCTCTTTCCTCTCTGGGGCAGGTGCACCCTTCCTCGGCATTTCTCTTGCAATTATCACAATGCATGGTGACCCATCTTGTGGTTACACATCTCCCCTTCCCATTGGCTGTTGGGCTCCTGAGGATTAGGATTATGTCTGAGGGTGACTCAGCATTCAGGTTTGCCCAGGACGGTTTTGGCTTTTGTTTGATATCTCCGTGTAATCAGTAAGAGTATCCCTTTTACTCTCAAAAGTGTCCTGGTTTGGATGATAAATGACCTGTTCACTGTACTTCATGATCAGGTCAGTGTCTACACAGAGTGAGAGTTTTTTTTTTTTAAATGTTTTAGCCCTGGCTGGTTTGGCTCAATAGATAGAGCGTTGGCCTGCATAATGAAGGGTCCTGGGTTTGATTCTTCTGGTCAAGGGCATGTACCTTGGTTGCAAGCTTGGGTCTCCTATCCCTGGACCTGGTTGAGCCCTGGCTCTGGTCAGGGGGCCTGTGTGGGAGGCAACCAATCAATGTAACACATCAATGTTTCTTTCTGTCTGTCTCTCCCCCTCCCTTCCACTCTCTCTAAGAATCAATGGGAAAATATCTTTGGGTGAAAATAGGCACACACACACAAAAAAGAGCAAAAACATATATATGGGATTTTTGTTGTTGTTTTTCAAATAAATGCATGAATAAATGATCTTCCCTAGGTCTCACTTTCTTCTGAATTAGATGTTTCTAAATTCTTTATTGCTTGAAGGCGTTCAAAGAAAGCCAGTACTCTAAAAGGCGAAGGCCAGCAATTTTGGTTTACCTTCCAATTGAAAGCACCCTCCATGTGGAATTCCATGCTTAAACATATTGAAGCCTGGCTAACAACTCTCAAGGCCATGACCAGCGGGGATCCCCGCCTGGTTATTGGCACACACACCTTCTCTGCTGAAGATTCCGCTCCCTCAGCCCCACCCGGGGCTGGACCATCTCCCAACAACAAATAAGATACAAAATAAGTTCCATTTGTTCTTGTGATGCGTGTGGCATCAATAGTGTTATTACTGCTCAATAGGGCCCCTGATTCCTGGCGTGCTTCCCTTTCCAACCTGTCCCACCCACTTCCCGGAGTGCCCCAGCATGCTCCGCCGTGGCCAAGAGGCACGGTAACTCACCGAGATTTACACTTGGCTGCCGGTTTCTCCACCATAAATAACACATAATTGCTATTCATGTGACTGTGGTCACATTTCATTTTACTCACAGATGCAAAAGCTTTGGAAGAAACAGCCAATTAATACTGTTGCATCTTGACCCTTTGACTGTAAAACTCTGCTTTTTATATTTACCCACATCTTACTGCCAACATTCAGTGCAGTTAGATCAGCTCCCCTTAAATAGTCTACAAACAATTTTTAAAAAAACACCCAAATAACCTTGGTCACTTAATAAAGCGACCTCTAAACTAACAGCCTCTGAATTTTTTTTTAACATTAAATGTCTTAGCATCTTTTTAAAAATTTTTTTATTGATTTCAGAGAGAAACATCAATGATTAGAGGGAATCATTGATAGGCTGCCTTCTGCACATTGGACTAAGCCCACAACCCAGACATGTGCCCCCGACCGGAATCAAACCTGGGATCCTTCAGTCGGCAGGCGGACACTCTGTCCACTGAGCCAAACCCGCTAGGGCTCTCTCAGCACCTTTTTACAAACTGGGTGTCAGTGGAACATGGCTTAGGTTTTAACAAAAATTGCAGAAGGTAGTATTTCAGAACAATGAAGTTCCCCTGAGGGTAAAAATGTTTATTTGCATAACTTGTATACTTCTGCCTCCCATGAGACACCAAACAAAAATAAACTTTCCGATGCGTTCAATGTTGTACTCTTCCACGCTATTTTTAGTGACCAAAAAAACTCCCTCTGAATACAGGAAAAAATAAATATTACCTGCATATCTTACCATTGTTTAGAAAAGATATTGAGTCACTATTTCATAGATCAAATCTGTTGTATCACTGAACTAGTCTAATAATAATTCCACAATTCTTTATTTTATTTTTTTAAACACATTCTATTGATTTTCTACAGAGAGGAAGGGAGAGGGACAGAGAGCCAGAAACATTAATGAGAGAGAAACATCGATCAGCTGCCTCCTGCACACCCCCCACCGGGAATGTGCCGCAACCAAGGCGCATATGCCCTTGACCTGAATCGAACCTGGGACCCCCACCCCCCACCCCCAGTCAGCAGGCCAACGCTCCATCCACTGAGCCAAACTGGCCTCAGCTCCACAATTCTTTATAAATTGAGACTTGCCTGAGAAAAACAACCATATACAGATTTTTTTTTAAGTTCTGTTTTAGCCACTTGGGAGCACAGTTTTGCAGCATCTAGTAAAACTGACAATATGGACACTACATCCCAGCAGCCCCACCGCAGGAGACGTGCCCTTTTGAACTTGTTGGCACCAGGTCTCCACTGTCCTCTTAAAAAGGTCTCAGGACACCAAGGAGATTTTGCTTATACAGAAGATATCTCTTGATATTTAGCTTATTGGAAATTAACACCGAGGGAAAAAAATAAATATTTATTAATTTAAAATAATAAATCATGTTACTATGAATAACATAGTCATTAAAATAATATTGTTTTCCCAAGCAAAGACGTTAGTAAGGAAGCGTGCATAGCATGGTGTTAGATTTTTGGGGAATCTCTTTAAATGACAAACCTAACCGAAGGCCCCCGGATTCTCACATCTGCTTCTGTAGTAAATCTGTCGCAACGTGAACTCCATATGGCCTCCGGAAAGCCCCACTGTACATTCAGGAGGGAGGAAATGTGAAGCAGGGCAAATAACATCATGAAATTATGAAATTATGAAATTAGCATTGATCTCATGACCCAGACCACACTTTGAGAACCAGGGCCCTAGAGAAACTCAAGCACATGCACAGCGATGCTCCGTAGTATTGTTTGTTATGATGAGAAAGTGGAACCAACGCCCATCTTATAGTCCATCCACAGGGGACTACAAGATCCATGCATGCCCGACCGGCGTGCCTCAGTGGTTGAGTGTCAACCTATGAACCAGGAGGTCCTGGGTTCAATTCCCAGTCAGGTCACGTGTCCAGGTTGTGGGCTCGATCCCCAGTGTAGGGCGTGCAGGAGGCAGTCATCAAGAATTCTCTCTCATCATTGATGTTTCTTTCTCTCTCTCTCCCTTCCTCTCTGAAATCAATAAAAATATTGTTAAAAGATCCATGCAGGCTGCACTAGTGTTGCCTTGCTCACTATATATTTCCAGTTCTTAGCGCATGTCAGTATGTGGTGGGTACCCCATAAATATTTGTGGAAGGAGGGAAGTGAGGGAGGCAGCAGGGAAAAAATATACATATTGTTCTGCAACTTGCTTTAAAAATTAACTCTATTTTTTGGACATCTTTTCACAGATGTAAACATTTAGCTCACACGGTAGAAATTGCCAAAAGCCGTAAGATTCTTGTATAACTAGTACCAGTAAACTTATTTTTCTACTGACTAAAAGTAAAGGTGTATTTCAGATTTTTTAATCTGTCAATCACCAAAGGCTGCAAAACACTGCCCTCTAATGGTGCATTAAGATGACCACACATTATGGGCACAGTGACCCTAGTTAACAAATTTTGCCCTATTTTGTTCGGGGGTATTCTGTAATTCAGACCAAAAATAAATAAATAAATTATTTAAAGGTCTTTCTAAAAATAATACAACCAATGTAGATATCTCTGGTACCCTTGTAATTTTCATATACACAGAAGGGTTTTCTTAAGATGGTTTAGGTAAAATTTAACATTTCTCAGATCACACAGCAAAACCAATGGTTAAAGCAAATTACTAGATTATTTTGTTCATGTAAATATCTTTCTCTCCTCTTTTTAAAAAATATTTTTATTGATTTCAGAAAGGAAAGGAGAGGGAGACAGAGATAGAAACATCAGTGATGAGAGAGAATCATTGATCACTGCCCATGCACGCCCCACACTAGGAATCAAGACAGCAACCCAGGCCTGTGCCCCTGACCAGGAATCAAACCATGACCTCCTGCTTCAGAGGTCAACGCTCAACCACCTAGCCACGCCAGCAGGCTCTCTCCTCTTTTCTTGACTTTGCATGGTCTCTCATTTACATGGTGAGAGATTTTTTAAAATATATTTTATTGATTTTTTTACAGAGAGGAAGGGAGAGGGATAGAGACCTAGAAACATCGATGAGAAAGAATCATCTATCAGCTGCCTCTTGCACACCCCCTACTGGGGATGTGCCCGCAACCAATGTACATGCCCTTGACAGGAATCGAACCTGGGACCTTTCAGTCCACAGACCGCCGCTCTATCCACTGAGCCAAACCGATTTTGGCAACATGGTGAGAGATTTTTAAAAAGTGCAGGCAGAAAAAAAAAAAAAAAAAGCAAAGTATAGTAACTGCTTAGTAACTATTGTTAATAAGAAAAACACATAGTCCTTTTTTCAATGCCTTGTGCTGTTGTTGTTGTTCAATGATGTATCCTCAATGCCTAATACATATGAGGAGTCCAATAAATATTGTGAAAGGAAGGAGGGGAGAGAAGGAGAGAAGATGGAAGGGAAGAAGGAAGGCTGACTGTGTTTAAAAAAGATACAAGCTTATGATCTTACAGTGCCTTTTATCTCTGTGATTCAGGAACATTAATAACTAGTACGAAAGGGTCCGTGGATTATTAAGAAGCTTTCAAAGGCAACCTAAAACCATTACTCTGACAGTGAAGGGAATCAAGTTTCCTCACCCTCTGTCGCAATCAAGCAGGCCCGCCCTAAACATGGCTCTTGGGGCCCTCAATTTTCAAATACCCATTATCTACGTCTCCACATTTATGAGTCTGGATAGGGAAAGTTCATCAAAACATGAAAGGATTCACCCACCAACTTCCAACTAGTCCCCTTGCAAAAATCCCTCCCCACTTAATATTCATGTCGGTCCCCACCTCTCTAGTTAGCATCTTGTCCCTCCGGCGATGTAAACGTTGTATAATTAAAATAAAAATACTGTGCAAGGAAAATTTATTTCCAAGTAAAACTGCAAATCTTGCAGCAAAGGAAGAAGGGCTTCCACACAGTTTGTAAAAGCGGTGGGGGAAATTGCTTGAATCACAAGCAAAGCCACTGACGACTGAGAATACGGCAGAGGAAATAGATACATAACAATGACAGATGCTTCACGTTCTTGTTGATCCCTGGCTGCATAACCCATTTCCTGGCTTAGAACAACAATCATTTCATTCTCTCTCGCAGTTGTTAGGGTCCGGCTCCCCCTCCTCGCTCTCAGGTACCCAGCCCCACTTAACCCCTAACACATCTCTGTTGCCATTGGGATATGGCCAAAAAGCCTGCCGATGGTTTTCCAAATATTCTGTGGTCCGAACTTTCAAAGTTCATCTCATGCCACCCTGGATCCCTCTTGTTGACCACCTACTCTGGTTTTCAGTTTCTCAGCCAACCTGCCAGCTGCCACAGGACCTGCTACCGGTAACTCTCTTCCCCTTTAGTCTCTGCTACTTTGCCTGTCCAAAGAGCTGTCTCATTTTTCTGGTAAAAATAATAACAAACAGCCCTAACTGGTTTGGCTCAGTGGATAGAGTGTGGGCCTGCAGACTGAAAGGTCCCAGGTTCGATTCCGGTCAAGGGCATGTACCTTGGTTTCGGGCACATCCTCAGTGGAGGGGTGTGCAGGAGGCAGCTAGCTGATGTTTCTCTCTCATCAGTGTTTCTCTCTGTGTGTCCCTCTACCTTCCTCTCTGTAAAAGAAATATATATATATATATATATATATATATATATATATATATATATATAATAACAAACAAAAATGTCTTTTCTTGCTATTACCTTATGCACCTTGTAGTAAAGGCTACCTTCCCACATTCCAACATGCAGATCCAGCTGGCCAATCAAAGCACCTCATTCCCCGGATGAACAGGGATTGGTCCAGGGTTGGACATGTGATCCAAGCAGAAGCTACAGAGGCGCTCCCTCCATAATCCTGGGCACCGGGACACATCTCTGTGTGGGGAAAAGAAATCTGTGAAGTCAACACAGAGCAAAGCAAGACTGAGAGATGGAGAGGAAGAAAGGAGTCCTGATGACAGGGTTTAAATCCCCGCATTCTGGCCTTTCCTGAGGCCAGTCTGCCCCGTGACTTCCCTGTTCTATGAGACAAGCTGTGCGCAAGTTAGAGTTGGGTTTCCACTACTTCACTCTTCTTCTTCTTAGGTCAAATCTTCTTTTATAAGCTCTTGGTGTGCTCTCCAGTCACCACAGTCACCGTTCCTGATTTCTTCATGGAATTGTTTAAATACCTCCCGGTCAAGTTCCATGAGAGGGCCTGAGGTTTCGCTCAACATTCGTTGCATCACCAGAGCCTGGCACTCCAGGTATATCTGTAGAACAAGTGAATTACGTAACAATGTCACGCTTCTGAGAGGGCAGTGTGTTAAGCCCCCAAGAGATCAGAAAGGAGAGTTCTTTGTTCTTAAACACTCAACACACCCACACAAAACACAAAAAAACTAAAAAGCCAAAACAAATCACTCTTTTTAAAAAATTATTGAATGATTTGAGAGAGAGAGAGAGTAACATCAATTTGTTATTCCACTTATTTATTCATTCATTATTGGTTGCTTCTTGTATGTGCCCTGACCGAGGATTACAATCTTGACGTATCGGGGCCAAAATAAATCACTCTCAGCATGACTCCATCTTTCTCAACAAAAATGTAGCTACTATCATTCCCTGGAACTCCATTTTCATTCTTCCTCTGGTTTAAGTGTATCTTGGTTCTTAAACGAAAATTAAAACCAGAAACCTTTATTTTATTATTTTAAAGTGAAATAAAAAATAGAGAAAATGTGCATAGTTACATTTTTTTCCGGGGGGGGGGGGGGAGAGAGCAAATGGAAAGAGGTCTAAGCCCTACCAGATCTTAAAACATACTGTATTTAAAAGCTCACAATAATTATAACAGTTTTCTATCAAAGAAGAGAGTGGGTGAGGGAAGTATAACTGATTAGCTCAATTTAGGGCCATTCTCACCCTGGCCAATCAACAGTCAATCAGCAAGGGATCAAACCCTGTAAGAGTAAGGAAGGAGAATTCCTCAGGAAATGAAACTGCTGTGTGTCCCAACAAGAGATGTCTCAGCTTGGGCTCTTCCAAAAGCCAAGAATGAAAGGTGTGTGTGGGGGGGGGGGGCATAGGGGGTATAAATGGTGATGGAAGGAGACTTGACTTTGGGTGGTGAACACACAATACAGTATACAGATGATGTATGATAGAATTGTACACCTGAAACCTATATACTTTTATTAACCACTGTCATCCCAATAAATTCAATGAATAACACAAAATATAAATAAGTGAACAGAAACACACTCAAAATACATAACCAAACACATGTAAATTCAGTTAATGGTAAAAACAGCATTTAAAACCAGTGTCCAAAAGGAGGATGACCCAGTTAAACGGGACTCAGAGAGGTTACGTAACTTGCCCAAAGTCACACAGCTCCTAAGTGGGTCAGCTACTGTCCGACTTTCTGACTTCAGAACATTGTTTATCTCTACTTGAGACCACCATGGTAAGGAATTTAAAAGGTAGAGAGAGAAAAAAGTACAAGTATTTGATGGTGTGAAGGACCTCGGGAGGACTCCACACCTCGGTGCTACCTCGCGCACTAGCTGGAAGACCGGACTCTCCGGAGACCCAGCGTGGGACCAGCCGGCCCAGTCTGCGCAGAGGGGGCACCAGAGCCCGCGGGAGGCGGCCTAGGGGGGCACGCGGGGGTGGGCACAGCCGGTAGGGCGGCCGCCTCCTGGGGGAGCACACTGGATGTTGGCTCCGCGCCGGAGTGAGGAGCTGGATGGAGCCGCGCGAAGGAGGCGTGGAGGGGGCCCCAGGGGAGCGGGAGGCTGGGGTGGCCTCGCTGCGTTCACAGAGCTGGGGACCCCAGCGCCCCATCTCCCCTCTCCTCTTCCCTACCCCCCACCCCCACCCCAGAAGCGGGATGCAAAGTAGATCTTCCGAGGCTGGAGGCGGGCCCCACTTGGAGAAGTGGGGGGAGGCTGGGGCCTCTGGGGAGTGGGTGCCTGATGCGTGGGGCTGGGTCCCCCTGCCGTGCCCCGCACCCCTCTAGGATGTTCTAGTTTCTTCCTGTGGGTATGGCAGACTGCATCTCCCCCAGACCCAGAACCAACCCTCAGGCGTAAACGGACCTATTCTTGCCCAGCGCTGTGGCAGTCACATCTGTAGTGTAACAATGTATGAGATCTGGTCCCTACGCTCCCGCTGGGCAGGCTACACTGAACTAGGGTCATGAACTGTATGGGTGTGCTAATATTTGGTCTAAAATATTCGCACTGTTGGAGTTCAGAGGAGGGAGGGCTTTAGGCTGGTCTCTTCCTTGTAAAGGGCTGCATGCATATCCCTTTAGGAGTAGCTTCAGCCGTCATTTCCTTTGGGAAGCCTTCCAGGATTGCCACCTCCCTACCTCCATCCTTTCCTTTTTCATCGTTTTTAGCTTATTTAACTAGTGCTTACTTCGTGTCCAATTCATAAGCACTCATTACCTTGTTTCAGGTGTATGTGTGTGTGTTTGAGTGTGTGTGTGTGTGTGTGTGTGTGTGTGTGTGTGTGTGTTGGGAGTGGGGGAGGCGTGTTCCAAGCCCCTCTCCAGGCAGGGACAAAGTAGTTGCCTAGCATCACCTGATGCATACACAAGAATATGAATTAAAAAGGACTGAGATGGTTAGAAGGTACTAACGGAGGTGAGCCTGCACAGTGGGAAGCAATTGTGGAAGTCAGAGGTTGAAAAATGATGGCCCCTGGCCAGTGGATACATTTTTGTAGCTCATGCTGTTTGTTTTTATTTAATCCGTGGCCAAAACTTTAAATCGGGCCATTTCTTTCACATCCACTCACACAAAAATCTAGATTTCTCAGGATTTCTTAAAAAATCAGGTGTGGCCAAACAGGGCCCACCTGCCTACGTAGTACTTACTATTAGCAGGAGGTGAGTAACAATTCACTCCTTTAGACTCTGTGAAATGTCCAAATTCCCCGTCCCCACTAAGCCCATTGTCTCCCTAGCAATGAAACTAAGTGTCAGTTGTCACTTATCATCGAGCTTGCGTCACTCCTGATTAAGTGCCTGGCCTCTTGCAGCCATTTGCGTTCCTAATTCCAGATGTAGAGAGAGGAGAGTAGAAAGGGTATCACAAGTAGGAGAGTCATGGGCAAACAGATGGAATGGGGAGCAGCATAGTATATGGGAAATTAGGGAAGATTCTAGAGCATAGGTTTGTTGTTAGGTGAGTTATAGAGTAGAGCTATTGTTATGGGTTGAATTGTGTCCCTCCCAAAAAAAAATTATATTTGAGGTCCTTATCCCCAGTACCTTAGGAAATGATCTTGTTTGGAAATAGAGTTGTTACAAATGTAAATGGTAAGATTCGGTGAATCGGGGGAGTAGAATGGGCCCCTATTTCAACGTGACTGGTGTCCTTTCAGGAAGATGGCCATGTGAAGGGACAGACACAAGGAGAGACCCATGAAGACTGGCGATGCATCTACAAAACCAGGAACGCAAGGATCACCAGCTGACACCAGAAGCTAGGTGCATGGCATGGAACAGTTATCCTATCCCTCGGAGCCCGTAGAAGGAAGCCACACTGCCAGCTTCTTCGTTCAGACTTTTAGGACTGTGAGGATAAATTTCCAGGACTGTGAAGATAAATTTCTGTTGTGTAAAGCCTCCCAATTTGTGGGACTTTGTTACGGCAGCCCCAGGACACTAATACAGTGCTATAAGTAAAAAAAAAAAAATAGGCCATTGTTTCCTATAACAGGTGATAGAAAATTCATGGCAGACTTTTTGTCATTGGTGTCAGGGGAAGCAGTGTTTTAGAAAAGTATTTGCTCTGATAGTGTTACCAGATTTTTATCCTTCATTTTGTTTATGTTATATATCAAGTTTATTGATTTGTAGATAGTGTAGCAATCTTGCATCTCCAGAGTAAATCCCACTTAATTATAGTGTATGATCTTTTAATGTAATGAATGTGAAAAGGCCCTCCAGCAGCGTTCAGACCTTACTGAACACCAGAGACTCCACAGTAGAGAGAAACACCATGAGTGTTGTGAATGTGGAAAGTCCTTCAGTGGGTACACAGCTTTCCTAAAACACCAGAGACTGCATAATGGAAAGAAAGAAACTTGAATGTGAAAAAGTCTGCATTTCTGGCTTTGACCTTATCAAACAACAGAAAATTCATAGGGAAGAAAAATCTTATGAGTGCACTGAATGTGGAAAAACTTTCCAGGGAAATTCAGATCTAATGCAGCATTGGATAATTCACACTGGAGAGAAGCCCGATGAATGTAGTGAATGTGGGAAAGTCTTTAGCCAGAGGTCTCACCTTGTCACACATCAGAAGATTCATACTGGAGAGAAACCCTATCAGTGCAAAGACTGTGGGAAAGTCTTCCGGCAGCGTTCATGCCTTAATCAACATCTGAGAATCCACAGTGGTGAGAAACCCTATGAATGTAAGGCATATAGAAAACCATTTATCTGGCACACAGCTTTTCTCAAACATTGGAAGCTTCATACTGTAGAGAAAATTAAAGGAAGTGAGAAAACATTCAGCAAGGATGAGTTGTTTAGAGAAGAGCAAAGAATTCACCAAGAAGAGAAAGCTTATCAGTGTGGTCAAACTTTCCAAGGCAGCTCAGACCTCATCACTCATCATTTAACTCATATGGGAGAGAACCCATATGAATGTAAAGAATGTGGGAAAACTTTCCATCAGGGCTCAGACCTTATGAGACATCATAGAATTCAGAGTGGAGAAAAAACTTATGTATGCAATGAATGTGGGAAATATTTTAGGGAAGCTCAGATCTTAGTAAACACTATTGTGTTCATACTGGAGAGAAATCCTATGAGTGCCTTGATTGTGGGAAGGCCTTCCGTCAGAATTCGCACTTTATTTAGTCACCAGATAATTCACACTGGGGAGAAACTCTTTGAATGTCGCAGCCGTCGAAAGGCCTTCAGTGGGCACACAGCTCTTCAACATCAGAAACTTCACATTGGAAAGGAACCTGGGAATGAGAGAGAATCTTCAAGCAGGACTTACTCTAATAGGTAACAGAAACCTAATGAATGTAGAAAAAGCCTGGTAGAGACCACATCTTTTGCACTATAGAGGATTTTTATTCATGAAAACCATTTAAAGAAAGGAAAACATTAGAAGAATCCTATTAAATGAAAAACATGTGTGATCCACTGGCAAGCTCTTGGACAAATAGCCTTTTTCTGCCTCAGAGTTGACACTGGAGTATGGTCTCCAGGATGTAATTACTTGAGAATGTGTTAGGAAATGTCAGTTGTTATTAAAATTATTAGAAATTACTTTAGCTACAACCTTAAAACTAAATTCTTCATGAAAGGAGCCATTTCAATCTTGACTACCTAGTCCGGTGACAAATATAAATCTGCTTTAAGTACTTTAGGGTGATTAAATCTTTGGGATGAATTCTCCCCCTTAGGTATGTGTTACACTCATGTTCCCCTTTTTCTTCCTTATAAAAAATATGCTTATGCAAATGTGAAAATGCTGATTAGAATGAAATGCTACTTGGGAGGAAACAAGAAATAATATAACTGAGTTGACAACAGGATAACTGAAGGCCAGGACATAAAAGCTAAGCGAGTAGTTTCCCCCAAAAAAAAGAGTAGTGACTAGTAGTATCAGGAAATGAAAGAGCAAGGGACAGGAGAACAAGAGGTTTGAGGAATAGGGTAAGACTGAGTGCCAGAGAAGAGCATTCAGGTGACATGAGTTGGTGGGAATTAGAAGCATCGGTTGTGGAAGGTCAGGAGATTACAGGAAGAGTGGTTTTGTCTTGAACTCCGCTTATCTGAAAATTGGGGAGTCTAAATAGAACTCTGTAAAGAGGTCATTATTTAAGCTGCCCACTAATTTGGTAATTAGGCCCTGCCTGTCTGTGCAATCAAACTCAGCCCTCAAATGTTTCTTGTACTCCAACTATTGGCAGATTGTATATGAATTTTCATGAGTCAAATAAGAAAGCTACTGAAAGGGATGGTGTAAGGCAAGGATGATGTCAACCTCCTGTCTTTCCTCAGTGGGAGTAGCTTGGGAGATGCATGAAAGGATCAATGGTTCTCAGCGGGGATGATTTTGCCTCCAGGGGACATTTGGTAATGTCCAGAGACATTTTGGTTATCACACCTGGGAAGAAAATACAGGCATCTATAGACCGGGAATATTGCTAATATCTTAAAATGCACAGCCCTGCCTGCCCTCCCCCACACACACACACAAACAAAGAATTATGGGGCCCAAGTGTCAAGAGTGCCATGCTTGAGGAGCCCTGCCCATGGACATTTAGAACACAGTCACCTGGGGCCATTTAAGAAAGTATTTTCGTGTGATGTGGGCAGCGGCAGAGCACCCGCAGGGGAGCCGAGTCTGACAGAAACCTTTAATTTGATTAACTGCTTTAAGAGGCAGTCTGGTGTAGGGCAGGGAGCACAGACAGGGGTTTGCATCCCAGGGTAACATATTGGCTTCAAGATTGGAGTAAATTATGTAACCTTTCTGATTTCAATTTTCCTTAATAAAATGGTGATAAAATAATCTACCTCATGGACTAATTGTGAAAACTGAAATTTAGACACATACAAGGGCATCCGGAGCGCTAATCATTTTAAAACAAGATGAAATATTCAAGCAAAATATAAGATGTGTAAAATGCAGTGCTGTCTTGTGACTGGTATGAAGAATATGACCTGTTCCAAGCACTGGAGGCTGTGACATCCCCAGAGGGACGACTTGGGGTCTTGATGTGGAGATTTTACTGAGACACCAATTCCAGTCCATTTTGGGGGGTTGGCCTATGCAGATCGTTTTCACATAGTTTTATTCCAAAAGCTGAAGGATGCAGTGAGGGAAGGGTTATTGTGATTACTTGGTACTTTTTGAGGTAAAACTTTGCTTTTAGGAACTTGTGAAGTACTACAGGGGTTCAAGGATGGGTCTCAGATGGTCCAGGAGTTCCCTGAAACTGTATGCACATTTTAGTAGGCAGAGCTTTCCTGAGTTCCAAAGATCCCTGACCTAACCTTAGGGGCCTGTCTTAGATCAGGAATCACTTAGAACACTTTTTTTTTTATAAATGTACCTTAGCCAATAACAATAATAAACACCAGCCCAGACATCTCAGTAATAAAGTGATCAAAACAAAACAAAAAATGAATCTGCCAAAACCGGTTTGGCTCAGTGGGTAGAGCGTTGGCCTGCGGACTGAAAGGTCCCGGGTTCGATTCAGTTCAAGGGCATGTACCTTGGTTGCGGACACATCCCCAGTAGGGGGTGTGCAAGAGGCAGCTGATTGATGATTCTCTCTCATCGATGTTTCTAACTTTCTATACCTCTCTCTTCCTCTCTGTAAAAAAATCAATAAAATATATATTTTTTAAAATGAATCCACCCAGCCAGCATAGTTCAATGGTTAAGCGTTGAACCAGGAGGTCACGGTTCTATCCCCATCAGGGTATATGCCCTGGTTTTGGGCTAAATCCCCAATAGGAGGTATGTAGGAGGGAACCCATCAATGATTCTAATCATTGATGTTTCTCTTTTTCTTCTCCTCCCTTCCTCTCTGAAATTAATAAAAATACTTATTTTTAAAACACACATACAAAAAGAACCTCCAAATTCTCAGAATATCTTACATTAAGTTGTTAATCATGAAAAACTATACACACACACACATACACAAATAGGTTAACACTTGTGCCATTATGAAAGGTAAAGGAGCTCACTAAGCAGAACAGAAGATCAAGGACAGAGTGATCAGCTTATGCAAAACCAGACACTAACAGAGCACAACAGGGTGGGGTACTTGACACCTACAGGATAGGGACTATTATACAAAATCATATTAAGACCATAATGAAACAATGTACTTTAGAATAATAAACATCACAAAGGTGTTGAATCAGTAAAATTATGAAGAAATACTTTACTTATCCAAAAGTTAGCATACCAGCAAAACTGTTTAATTAGGGGAGGATGTAAACGTATGTGGACATAACTGCAAAAATTCTGAAGGTCTTTGTATTTATGAGATCTGATTTTTAAATGGTTCTAAAATTAATAAAATTCATGTTTTTTCTCTTCCTTGATAGAATTTTACTTGCACAAAATTGTGACTACCAGTCAAAATTACGGTCAGGTTTTGAGTTCCAAATTGAGAGAGAGGGAGGCAAACAAGGAGAAACCCAGAGGCAATGGAGGTGGACAATAGCAGGGAATGAGGTCATTGGATGTGAATATATAACAAGGTGTGAATAATTTCATTCACCTGAATTCCTCTTGTTGGAAGATTCTTCTTGAAATGGAATGTGAGACCTACCCCCCAATATGCTAGGTACATGCAAGTTGGTCACTTAACTGCCTACTAATGAATGCCCAATGAGTGGATTGTTAACTGAAGGATCTTTTCTTTTACTGAGCAGTGGGTGTAAGAAGGTAATTGTGCTGAGGGCAGGGATTGGATATCTGAAGAAAAAATAAAAAGGGAGCCAAGGTGACAGAGCCCTGAGGGAGGACAGAGAAAAACTTCAGTGGTGGTTTGGCCAACGGACTTCTGAGGTCAAAATGTCTGATAGGATGTGAACCCACTTCTCTACCTCTTACAAAACAGCATCTTCAGGAAAGTCATATTAATCATGGATGTGCTTGTGTGAGGGGATTCTTGGGGGTGAGAAGGTCTAGAGAGGTGCTGGAATCTAAATTAAGCGCTGGTAAGGGTTGAATGTGGAAGTAAAATATGCAAACACGGAAACCAGAAGATAAAGGGATAGGTGACATCGAGGTTTCGTGTGAGAAAGATATGATCTGGGTATAATTCAATTTGAGCTTGAGATTACACTTCACTTGTAATCACCCTACAGAAAGAGATGTTAAAGAACTTCTGCTAATTTGACTGTTACAGGCAGAAGTACCTTAAAGGATGTGGAAACTGTGAAATCAACTGTTTATTTGTACAGCCCTTTTCTCAAGCCAAGGGTATGAACCTGGGAGATCATATACTGGGGTACAGAACAAATCCACTTGGCGGGTTTTGGTTGTGACCAGTTATTTTCCCAAGTACTTGATATAAATCCTTTATGTTCAAGTCCATGAAACAATAATATAAAATATGCAAATGACTTCAAATAAGCCAGTAATGATTCCATCTAGCCATAGCACAGCACAGTGGTTAAGAGCACAGACCAGGGATGGAGTTTGGGCTCTTACCAGCTGTGTGATCATGGGTAAGTTATGTAACATCCCTCCTGCCTCTCCTCATCTTTTAAACTGGAGTAGGTCTACCCACATTATTGATGGGTGTGCAACTGAAAACCAACTAAAAAGCATTCAACTCAACATTTAAAACAAGTGAATTTTATGGTATGTAAAGTATGCTCAACAAAGCTGTTTTTAAAAAGACTAAGAGTACCTAGGCCAGTGGTTGGCAAACCGTGGCTCAAGAGCCACATGCGGTTCTTTGGCCCCTTGAGTGTGGCTCTTTCACAAAATACCACGTGGGGGTGCGCACATACAGTGCGATTGAAACTTCTTGGCCCATGCGTAGAAGTTGGTTTTCAGCTCTCAAAAGAAATTTCAATAATTGTACTGTTGATATTTGGCTCTGTTGACTAATGAGTCTGCCGACCACTGGCCTAGACCAGTGTTTCCCAAAGTATGGTACACATACCCCCAGGGGTACGGGAAGAGTTTGGTGGGGGTACAAGTTGCACCCACCGGAGTTTGGTGGGGATATGCACTGCACTGTGCTTAGCTGCGCCTAATTCTACATTCTCATGAGTCAAGTCAATTTCAGCCTTTTTATTGATTCAAATAAATGTTATTTATAACTTTTATTTATATTTTATTATGAATAATTTTATTTTTCATTTATTATTATTTTGTGTATGTACCAAAAAAAAGAAAAAATGAATATATTTTGATTGTTATTAAAATACATCCTTTTTTTTTTCGATGAGGGGTACTCAGCATTACAAAAATTATAGAAGGGATACACATAGGTCAATAGTTTGGGAAACACTGGCCTAGACCATGGATATGCTGTGAAAATAAAAGTGTAAACTGGCATTGTGCCTGTCATATAGAAAACACAATAAATACTAGTGATTAGTATTAGAGTAATAAAGGAAAAATTAAAAATAAAACACTTAAGGTATATAAAGTTAGATTTTAAAAGGAACCAAAGAACTACTGGATTGATTGAAACTTCAGAGATCATTTAGTTCAACTCCCCTCAATTTAGAGAAAATTAGGAACCAACAGGTGAAGTGCCTTATTCAAGATGATCTAGCTCTAAAACCAGACCCTAAGCCTGCAGGGTCCCCATTAGTGCAATTCCCACTCCCACCCACTGCCTCAGAAACATGTGAAAAAATGAGGATGTGTTTCCTCAAAGGAAAAATACATAGGAGGAACACAGAAAATTCATGTAGAGAGGCTGAAGAAAGAGAATTCCAAGGCCAAGGGCAAAATGAGAAAAGGCCTATCAGTCCATGGGGATCCAGGTCACAAGAGTATTAAGTGCTTTGGCAAGGTGGCCCTGGCCAGTCAGGTGAACCAGTTCATCACTGTGACAGGTGCCTGATGATAATAAAGCTGCACCATGCTCTCTGCTACTTCCTGGCATGGTATCTGTCAGCAGCAGCAGGAGCTGCGCTAAAAATGAATGCAGTTATGTTCCTGAGAGCAGTCAGTCCGAATAGCCCAAAGTAAAATAGCTGCTAAACAGCTGCTCTGCCCATGCTGAATAGTCTGGCCTCATGTTTTCCATCCCCTGGCCTTGCTCACCAGCCCCTCTAGATTCTAAGGGCCTTTACTTATGATCCTATAATTTGCCTGTCAGTTTCCTCTGTCCTGGAAACCTTTTTGAGCAGGTCATTATTAAATACCCAGATTTCCATTTTATTCGTGCTACCATCTTCAATGGGAACTTGATAGCATGTTTGAAGGAATCTGAAGCTAAAAAAAGCTTACTAAATTAGTCCAGTGATAAATATTGGACAAGAGAACAAAGGGTGTCTTTTAGCATTTTAGGGGATAACATTCAATGAGTTGACTCCCATTCTTAGGAAGTGGAGGAATCACATTCCTCCAGTTTTCCTGAAGAGTACAAATTTAGGCTAGATGGCTGGTTTACAGACCCCAATGGTATGTGACCCACTTGTGGAGGAAGAAGGAAAGAGGGGCAGAGAATTAAGGCCTAAAACAGTTTTTATAATTTAACTCAGTACACTAAAACTTCTAGATGAATAAATCATAAAAGTGCCTCATACTATTTGACCAAATGTTTAAATTAAAACCAGGACAAAAAAGGTCCTGTCCATTCAGTTGATCTGAAAAACTGGGGTTTAGGTTATGAGTAAGTCTAACTTCAGCTTTTCCACAGAAAGCCTTCCTATTTTGCAAATCAATCCATACAGTGAATACTTTGATGTCGAAGGAGGTGAGAGCTCCGACTAAAGGTCTTCTGACATTCTTGGCACTCATAAGGCTTCTCTCCAGTGTGAATTCTCTGATGTATGATAAGTTGAGAATGCTGGCTGAATGTTTTCCCACACTCATTACATTTATAAGGTTTCTCTCCAATATGAATTTTCTGGTGGAGAAGCAGCTCAGATTTATCTAAGAAGGTTCTTGCACATTCATTACACTGATGAGGTTTTTCTCCAGTATGAATTCTCTGGTGGACGATAAGATGAGAGGTCCGCCTAAAAGCTTTTCCACACTCAAAACATTCATAGGGTTTCTCTCCAGTATGAATTCTCTCATGTCTAAGAAGTTCTGAGTTCCCCCTGAAGGCCTTCCCACATTCTTTACATACATAAGGCTTCTCGCCAGTATGAATTCTAATATGTCTAATAATTTCTGAGTTCTGGCCAAATGTTTTTCCACATTCATTACATTCATATGGTTTGTCCCCTGTATGAATTCTTTGATGCCTGATAAGCTCAGAACTCTGACCAAAGCCTTTTCCACATTCGTTACAAAGATATGGTTTTTCTCCAGTATGAATTTTCTGGTGTCTAATAAGGCCTGAGCTATGCTTGAAGGCTTTGCCACACTCGCTGCATTCATGATATCTTTCTTCAGTATGAATTCTCTGATGCTGAATAAGCTGTGAGCTAACCCTAAAGGTTTTCCCACATTCATTACATTCATATGGTTTCTCTCCAGTGTGGATTCTTTGATGTAGAATAAGGGCTGAATTCTGACTGAAGGCTTTACCACATTCTTCACATTTATAAGGTCTCTCTCCAGTATGAATTCTATGATGGTGGATAAGATGTGAACTCTGAATGAAGGCCTTTCCACATTCATTACAAGCAAAGGGCTTCTCTCCAGCATGAATTCTCAGATGCCTACGAAGGCTTGAGTTAGTTCCAAATGTTTTTCCACATTCTTTGCATTCAAAGGGTTTTTCTCCACTATGAACTCTCATATGCTGGATAAGATGTGAATTCTGATTAAAGGATTTCCCACATTCTTTGCATGTATGAGGCTTTTCTCCCACAGAACTTCTCTGTGTTTTGTTAGGTTCTAAATTCTCTATGAAGTTTTGGCCAGAGATAGCAAATGTACTAACTGTCTGTGCTGTAATATCTCCCTGATGTGTAATCAGGTCTGGGCTGGGATTGCAGACTCTCTCATTTTCATTCTCCTGATCTTTCTCACCTGAAGGTGATTTCTTAAAGATAATCAGCCCTGATTCAAAGTCTCTCTTCTCAGGAGACATCTGCTCCATAATCTCTTCTGTGGACTCTCTTGAATGCCCCTCCAAACTGTCTTCACATGCCACTCCAAACTCATGATCCTCGTAAACTAACTTTGGAAGTTTTTCTAACATTGCCCCATGTGGCTCAGATTCTTCAGAAATTTCTTCCTTGGGAATTACCTCCTTGTTCTCAGTTCCCATCATACAATCTGAAATGAGAGAGAGTGTAAGTATGTGAAGAGGCCATATCATCTAAATGAAACTAATGCTAGAAGAGTATGGAGCTTTGACATGGCTCTGACAACACTCAAAAACAGTCTTTGTACCTGGTGAAATTTAAAATGTTAATTTAAGAGAAGGAAGATGTTTATCATTATGGTGGACCTGCTAAACATACAGCATATGCTGACTGAAAAGAATGAGAGAAATTATCAGAGGATGGTAAGGAGGTGCTGATTAAAATTCCATAACATTAACAGTGAGTTGGGGAAGAACCTGAGGTTTGGCAAGAAAAATGTTTAGGGAAAATGGTGGCTATATATAATACATGGTATAGAAAAGGTTGGGAGAAGGGGCAAAAATGACTAATACAAACAACTTTTGGATTTATAGGAAAGGTTACCAGTCCTGAGCCCAGTACTGTGGTACTCACCAGCTTTTCAGAACAGGGGATTGTATATGTACCCATTTAAACAGTTAACATGGCTTAGCTGTAACTAGCACCAGGGTAGTTACTTCTACCTTTTACTCCCTTATATTTTTATGAAGTAAGGTTCTAGCTTAATTCTCTCCAGATAGTTAGTAAATTGTATAAATAACTATTTTTTTTTCCTGCTGCGGATTTGAAATGTCACCTATATCCTAGTCCGTGGCCAGCAAACTTATTAGTCAAAAGAGCCAAATATCAACAATACAATGATTGAAATTTCTTTTGAGAGCCAAATTTTTAAAACTTAAACTTCTTCTAATGCCACTTCTTCAAAATAGACTCGACCAGGCTGTGGTATTTTGTGGAAGAGCCACACTCAAGGGGCCAAAGAGCCACAGTTTGCCAACCACTGTCTTAGTCTAAAAGGCCATATATATTTGGGTTAATTTCTGGGTCAATTTTCAGACTCCAGTCAGTTCTATTAATTTGTCTATTCACTCTCTAATACTGAATTGTTCAAACTACTATAGCTTGTTTAAAATATTAGTGCAAGTTCTCTCTCATTAGTCTTCTTTTTCACATATTTCCTACTTTAATATTTTTCTAAATAAATTTTAGTATAATTTTGCAAAATTCCCTAACTTAACTTAATGTTTGTATCTATCATGTCTCTGTATGAATTTTCTCTTAGTATGTTTTTCATATATTTTCCAGTTGGTTATTATTTATATAGATAGCAATGCTGTTGATTTGTGAATACCAATTTTATAACTGGTGCCTTTATAGAATTGTCTTAGTATGTTTATAGACCCAAAACCTATACTTTTAAAAAAATTTTCTTTATTGATTAAGGTATTACATATGTGTCCTTATTCCCCCCCCACCCCCCAACCATAGCCTATACTTTTTAAAAACTTCTAAAAAGGCTGTGGCAAAGATGTGTAGTTGTCTATCCCAATTTCCATTCTTCCATCCCTATCAGCAACAGAATAATGAATTAATTTAGTATAGTAAAAAGCCTAGCTAAAGAAATAAATTCTCGGCTCTCTCCCCCACTTCCTACTCCCAGAGCACACCCATTCAAATCTTCTTTTTAAGTGTACTTTCCTATACTCCAATGGCCTTTTGCTTTTATTTTTAATATATTTTATTAAATTTTTTACAGAGCCGAAACCGGTTTGGCTCAGTGGTAGAGCGTCGGTCTGCGGACTGAAAGGTCCCGGGTTCGATTCCGGTCAAGGGCATGTACATTGGTTGCGGAGACATCCCCGGTAGGGGGTGTGCAAGAGGCAGCTGGTCGATGTTTCTCTCTCATCGACGTTTCTAGCTCTCTATCTCTCCCCCTTCCTCTCTGTAAAATATCAATAAAATATATTTTAAAAAATAAATAAATAAATAAATAAATTTTTTACAGAGAGGAGAGAAAAATCAATGAGAGAGAAACATTGATCAGCTGCCTCCTGCATACTCCCCACTGGGGATGTGCCTGCAACCAAGGTACATGCCCTTGACCGGAATCAAACCTGGGACCCTTCAGTCCACAGGCCAACGCTCTATACACTGAGCCAAACCAGTTAGAACAGGACCTTTTGCCTTTGTAACTTATTTCCTTAGCCCATTTCTTCTACAGTTCACTTTTACTACCTCTGTATCTTTCTATATAAACTTTCTCTTTTAATTTGAAGGAAAAAGAAGAAATTCTCAGACTTCTTTGCAACTAGGTATTACCATATGACCAACTTCTGGCCAACAAGAGAGGAAGATGCAAATGAAAAAACATAGAACTTATGGGAGGTCTCCTTCAGGGTGAGAGGGTGCATTTCTTCACCCTCTTCTTCCCTCTTATGCCTGGGGCATGAGCTGATAGTTGGAGTGCTGTCTTGAACCATGAGTACTCTGGCATTCCCTATGACAGGACTAGAGCTGGAAAGAACCTGGGTCCCTGATGACCCCATGGCGCTGACATAGCAGCCCTGGAATGTTGCCTCTGTACTTATTTTATTTAAGAAAAAAATACTTTGCCTTGCTTGAGCTATTGTGTTTTGTTTTTTATTTATAAAGCCACTACTCCTAACTGGCACAATGGCCCTAGGAATTTAGGTGTCCCAGTCACAGAAGTAAAGTCCAAATGATGGGAGAATAAGCCTGGTCTCTGGTCAGGTAGTAAGCAACCTGGAGCTGACATTGAAGAGGCCCTTTGCCTAGGCCAGTGCATTTTTGTACCATAGCAAATCTGAGGAGCACAATCATCCCATCAGTAAAAGTGTTAACTGTGAAAGGTGATTCTCAAGGGGAACGGGCACCTATGGGACTTTAGTTAAGCCAAAAATAGTCTGTTGTCAGGCTAACATTAGGTAGATGTACACTAGTGGCCATTCAGTGGCTGAACTAGAACATACTATTCCTAGACATAGAGAAATAGGTTAGAAGGTTGATGAAGTAATCAAAATAAAGGGTGATTAAATCTAACTATGGCCCCAGTCATCCTCAGGATGGTAGTTACTACCACCATCCTACCCTGGGGCCTCTTTAGTCTCTCATCAGTGCAGCCTGGTAATACCGCCCTTCATCTCTCCCCTCCCCCCCCCCAATACCTCCAACACCTGCTAGGAACTTATCTCCTATTGGAATCCTGAAGCCTTGGAAACTCTTAGTGCTACTCCTCAAAATAAACTGGATTCTTCTTTAACTTTTCCTGCCTCAGCATTTCTCTTATTTTCCCATGGAGTAGGTGGGCACCCCGAAACTGGATTTCTCTTATTTTTTTGAAAATTATAGATAATACGTGTCCTTATAATTGTAAGGCTCTATTGTAGAGAATTTAGCTATCTTCATTCCCGGTACCATTTGAGTTGGGACGTACTGTCTTAAATAAATTTCTCTCTAATACTCAGCCAAGAATAAGTCCCTATCTACTTCAGGCCCCCTCTCTGGCCTTTCCTTCTCACCCTCATCTCTCCTACAGTTACTTCTTTTTCATCATCTAGCTCTTTACAAAGTCATCATTCATGGCCACACCATATGGAAAATCACTTGTCCACCATAAAACAAGATAAAGATATAAAAGTTAGGTAAGCACCTATCTCTAGCTTCAAGATCTGGTTCAAATTCAAATCCAGAAAGTCTTCCCCAACTAAATTTGACCCCATCTGACCATTCTGTTGCCTCACATTCTACCAGTGACACAATATTAATGTCATTTACTAAATTTGACCCATCTGACCATTCTTTGCTTCGCATTCTACCAGTGACACAATATGAATGCCATTTGTTAAATACTGCTTTGCAGGTATCTCCTCATATAAAAATCAAAGCCAATCTCCATTTGGTTGATTTTTCCCAGAGGAACAGCCACACATTAAACCTCATCCTCACATGAAAACACTCTACTACTCATAGTCTAAATTTACATTTCCAAACCTAATTTCCTATCTTTCTGTTTCTCAGTTCACTTTTCTGAATTGAAATTAGCTGTTTCTGGAGAGAGATAAGATGGAGGTGCCACCTGAGGATGACCATTCTTGATCTTCATCCAGGGGGGTAACAAGCAGACCTCAACTGGATCTCCACGGTTCAGAACAGAGTCTTCAGAGCTGCAGACTTGGATTTGTGGTGTGTGTGTGTGTGTGTGTGTGTGTGTGTGTGTGTGTGTTTCAATGTATCCTAGAGCAGGCTCAGAAAACCTCATTCACAAAATACTAATGCATAAACCAGATACTCACCTATTCATTAACAATGAGAAATATGCTCTGAAAGGACCCAATGCCCACACGAAAATCTACAATGGGAAACCACATTGCTTAGTAGGCTCTGAAAATTGTTTAGTAGGCTTGTGATCATAGCAAAATGTTTTCTATTTTGTTCTGTTCTGTTTTGATGAATCTTAAATAATGATTCTGGCTTGGAACTAGGCCAGATGCATAAGAATCAACTGGGAAATCTTCTAAAACACTTATTTCCCATCTCAGAACTCTCAGAATCAGAATCTCCAGGGGTGGGCCAAGGGATCTGTATTTTTAACAGGTATCACAGGTGATTCTGATGACCTACCAGGTTTGGAAACCACTGTGTTAGGCACTCTCCATCTGGTACATCTATCCCTACCCAGGGTCTGATCTACCCAGTAGCTAACCATGTGCACAGCAGCATTATAGATACATTGTCAGTTCATGCTCTTTTTTCCTATCCCCCATCTATTTTTAAAATCTATTTTATTGATTTTTTTTTTATTTTTTTTTACAGAGAGGAAGGGAGAGGGATAGAGAGTTAGAAACATCGATGAGAGAGAAACATCGATCAGCTGCCTCCTGCACACCCCCCTACTGGGTATGTGCCCACAACCAATGTACATGCCCTTGACCTGAATTGAACCCGAGACCTTTCAGTCTGCAGGCCGACGCTCTACCCACTGAGCCAAACCTGTTTTGGCCTATCCCCCCATCTTGACTGCCCCTACCCTTCCCTAAACTTCTGAGGGCCAACAGGGAAGATATAATACATATGGGAATCCTGAAGCCTTGGAAACTCTTAGTGCTACTCTTCAAAATAAACTGGAATCTTCTTCAACTTTTCCTGCCTCAGCATTTCTCTTATTTTCCCATGGAGTATGTGGGCATCCCAAAGCTGAATTTGGACACATATTATCTATAATTTTCAACAAATAGGAGAAATGCTGAGGCAGGGAAAGTTGAAGTGATTAGATTCCTTTTTCTGAATCAGAATCACATTTCTATTATGCCTATCAGACTGACCCTATATACTGTGACTGGACCTGAGTTTGCCCAAATTGCTTAAGTCAGTGTTTACAACACCTCTTATGATAGCAAATAACACTCAATCCTTTGAACTTACCTGCCAAAAATCATACTGTAATTTTCAGTAAAATAAATAAATAATCTATCAGCTGACAGTTTGATTTGATGTTTTAAAATTTTTGTTGAAAGCAAAGATTAGGACTTAAATTACAAAAGGTCCAGGATCATTTACTTACTCAATAAACCCTCCCTTTGTGTATTACTCCAGAGGTTTTTCTACCCAGAGTAATACATCATAGCAAAATTCAGGAGGCCATGGGTGAGAGGCGTGTCTTTCTTTTGTAGAGGAGGAAAAGAGAAAGCTATAGACCACAGGCCCAATGTCAAGTAAATCGGTTGTAAGCAACGATAAATACTGAAGTCAAGGATCTAGAAACTGATTCCATTCAACAATCCACGTGCCCACAGATGTTACAGAAAGGGTTTGTGTACGACCTCCAGGTATTTCAGTTCGAAGACTACTGCACAACAGCATTTTGAGCAGAGAATGGGGTAAGCAAATCCTCAGAGGCCAGGAAGTACAGAAGGAATAAAGGAGCAGAAAGAACATTCTAGCATCAATGTGTTATGTGTAGATAAGAAAGAAGTGAAAATGCACTGACATTTTGATGTGGAGAGTAAAGATGAGTGCTTACCATGTACTGGGTGCTAAGCAACTGATAGACAATAGCCTGTTATCCCCTCACAACTTCCTGAGGAGACAAGTATGATAGAGAGCATCAGTGTGAGGAGAAGTCTATAGGCATGGCGTCCTATCTTTCTCTAGTGACACTTTTGACAGCCCCAGGGCAGCTGAGAGTCTAGAGCAGCCGTGGGCAAACTACGACCGGCCCATTCAGCTGTTCTATCCGGCCCGCAGAGCCGAAAGAACAGAGAGTTCTCTTGCTCTCCCCTCCGCTCCTTCACCAGTAGCCCAAGATGAGAGTGCCAGCATGGTCAGGTTGCTTTTGTTCCGGCCCTCTGGTCCAGTTTAAGAACCCATTGTGGCCCTTGAGTCAAAAAGTTTGCCCACACCTGGTCTAGAGATATGCATGATGGAAGAGAGAGAGGGAGGGACTTGAGCATGTTAATCAGGACACACTTGCGATGACTGAGACAGGGGAACAAATGAAGTGGAGGGAGGGAGGAATAGGATGCTGGTAGATGGGGGTCACAGAGAAGGTGAAGAATGTGGTGAGCACAGGAACCAAGGACAGGTATGCAGGGAAATGGCATGAGGTTTAATTTTGAAATGTCAAAATTTATAATACACCAAAAGTAATAGCCTTTGCAACTATACAGATTTATGACCAAAAAAAAGATGAAACATCTTGGATGTCAACTTACATATATGTAAGAGGATACAAAGCTTTTCAAATTATTGTATGGGGTATTTGAAAAAAAAAGTTTGCAGTGGTCTTGCTCTCAGAACTCCAGGAGTGAATCCCAAAGGAGTTAGCCCAGTCAGATTAATACCATCCATTTGCAAGTGACTGCTCCAAACAGCAGGCACTGGTTCAGAAGTGAACGTATGCCTTCATCTGGCTCAGTGACAAGCTGGGGAAGTTTGCTGGGAGCTTCTGGGAATAGTTTCCTGCCATCCTGAGACAAGTCTCAGGAAGAGACTTCTATGTGTGGTTGCCTGGAACTGCTACCGTCATTTCACTCCCAAGTTGTGGGTGACGGCAGGTAAAGCTAAGAAAATTGAGGGGAGCCGAAACCGGTTTGGCTCAGTGGTAGAGCATCGGTCTGCGGACTGAAAGGTCCCGGGTTCGATTCCGGTTAAGGGCATGTACATTGGTTGCGGGCACATCCCCAGTAGGGGGTGTGCAAGAGGCAGCTGGTTGGTGTTTCTCTCTCATCAACGTTTCTAGCTCTCTATCTCTCTCCCTTCCTCTCTATAAAATATCAATAAAATAAATATATATAAAAAAAAAAAAAGAAAATTGAGGGGAAATGGAACCAGGGCCAAGAGATTAAGTCAGTCCTGAAACCACTTTGCCTGTTGTCTTCCAATGAGGAGCGTTAATAGCATGCATTAAGCCAACTTGAGCTGTAGTCTTACTTATTACATTACAGACAAAAGCACTTACTTTTGATACAAATCCTTTCCCTTAACTTCTGAAAGGCCAGATACTCAATATCTAGTATAAGAATCAGCTCCGCCGAAACCGGTTTGGCTCAGTGGTAGAGTGTCGGTCTGCGGACTGAAAGGTCCCGGGTTTGATTCCGGTCAGGGGCATGTACATTGGTTGCGGGCACATCCCCGATAGGGGGTGTGCAAGAGGCAGCTGGTTGATGTTTCTCTCTCATCGACGTTTCTAGCTCTCTATCTCTCTCCCTTCCTCGCTGTAAAATATCAATAAAATATATTTAAAAAAAAAAAAAGAATCAGCTCCTCCGCAAAGTTGCCACTAACATCTGCAGGAAGGAGGTTCTCTCTTGGTCCTCTGAGCTTTTCACTCACCTCTTTCTTTGTACTATGGCTATCGTGTCGCTTCCTGTTCATTGCTTCCCAAAACCTACAGAATAAAAACTTAACATGGCTCATAATGCCCTCCTGGTCAGGCCCCTGTCGCCCACCCTTTCCATAACCTGTTCCAATGACTGTTGAAAGCTCAGGATCCTGCAGTGCAAACACTCCTATTCTTTTTATTCTTTTTCTTTCTTTCTTTTTTAAAAAAATAAATTTTATTGATTTTTTTTTTGTAGAGAGAAAGGAAGAGGGATAGAGTGTTAGAAACATCGATGGGAGAGAAACATCGATCAGCTGCCTCCTGCACACACCCCACTGGGGATGTGCCCGAAACCAAGGTACATCCCTTGACTGGAATCGAACCCAGGACCTTTCAGTCCGCAGGCTGACGCTCTAGCCACTGAGCCAAACCAGTCAGGGCAAACACTCCCTATTCTTGAGATCATCTCTGCCTTTGCAAACAGGTTATTCCCGCTGCCTGGCCACTTTGTGCTCTTAACGTCTACAGGACTCAGCCAGGCACAGACGGTCCCTTCTGTTTTCTTCCCCGCCCCTGAGACGCCTTCATCTTGTAGCAGTCACCTCATTGTATTATTCTACTTTCATGTCTGCTTCCCTCTTGCGTGAGCAAGGATGACGTTCTAGTCATCTTGGTATGCCCAGTGCCTAGCACATGTCAGGTACCCGGCAAATTTTGTTAAATGAATCTGTGTAAATGCCTTATCTACAGAACGAATCTGTGATGCCCTTGAGGACTACCTAGATAGTCCATTCATTGTGTATCTACACAGACGAGAACGATGCCTGACACATAGCTGATGACAATAACTATTTGAGGAAATGAGTTCCTTTTCCCAATCAGGATGGTATTTAATTTAAAAGCACTATTATCATCCTTTCCGCTGTCCTCCCCCTGGTTCCTACAATGAAGAAGGCTCTATTACTTGCCTCCTTTCCAAAACTCTCCCTCATAAGCCAATATCCTATTGGCCCGCACAAGGCACACTATGCCTGGGGCGGGGGGAGGGGATCAGGGGGTGGGGTTGAGTTTTTGACAGCGCCTCACCTTTCCTCCCCGCAGTTTACTTGGGGGTGGCATGTCAGAAAACCACGGCTCCCGTGGGCCCCACCTCGGAACCGAGGAAGGGGGCGCGCCCCTGCTTCTTCCGCCCTCGCGGCTGACAGGCACGGAACCGCACGGAGCTCCGCGTGCGGGTGGGACACGGGGGCCCGGGCTGGCCATCAAGTCCAAGGTCACAAAGCGAGCCCGAGTCGGGGACGGGCCTGACGCTGGGTTTCCCCTCGGCTCGCGGGGCCGGGAAGCCGGGAGCCTGGCGCCCTCCTCCCTCCCGCCGGGACGGAATGAGGTCTCACCGCAGGCCGCTCCCGCCCCACGCTCGCTCGGCTCGGGCTCCCGGGGCTGCTCCGCCCGCCCGCTCGCTCACAGCCCGCAGCTGTTGTCTTGGTTTCACCGGCGACGGGCACCGGCTACTTCCGGTACCGGCGGCACTCCAGCCAATCAGCGCGCGCCGCTCTCGGCGCGGGAGGAGCAGGTGGTTCGCGCGCCGCTGGCGCCTCCTCCGCTCCCCGGCTCAGCCTCCCGCGGACCCGCACCGTAGCCCGAGCGCCTTCTCGCCTCTGCCTGCCAAAGCTGCCCCCTGGAGGGGCCCTGCGAGCCGGCCATTGCCCACCTCCGCCCCTGGGTCACTGAGGAGCTGGGTCCTCCGGGTTTCCTAGAACGGCTCCGGGGGATGAACTTCCGCCCCGTGACCGGCCGCTCTGCGCGCTGGTGTCGCTCCCTGAGTGTTGACGGCTGGAGAAACGGGGAGTCGGCTTCGCCTCTTCGCCGGGCAGAGACTGGGGGACCTCCTTAAAACCCCCAACCTGGCCGAAACCGGTTTGGCTCAGTGGATAGAGCGTTGGCCTACGGACTGAAGGGCCCCGGGTTCGATTCCGGCTAAGGGCATGTACTGTGGTTGCGGGTGCATCCCCAGCAGGGGGTGTGCAAGAATCAGCAGATGATGATTCTCTCTCATCGATGTTTCTGACTCTCTATCCCTCTTCCTTCCTCTCTGTAAAAAAAAAAAAAAAAATCAATTATATATATTTGATTTATATATATATATATATATATATATATATATATATATATATATATAGTAACCTGCATCCCTTATTCGTGAGTCTAGTAAACACAGGCCCGCTAGGTCCCGGAAGAAGCTGGGGACGCAGGAAGACCTGCCCTGCGGCCCTGGAAGGCTCATTGGAGAGGGGCGAGAGGTTCGGACTGAAACATGAAGGTTCATACAAGGGAACAGCCTCCTACGCTAGCCTTTTTTACGTCGTGAACAAGCACAGCCAGCCCAGCTGTCTGCAACTGTCCAGGAAGTTTGTTAACCCTAGGTCAGTTGAAATATCCATTTTCCTTGCCCAGGCTAGTCACTAGTGGGGAAAATTACACATTCGGGGGAAGAGCCCCAGGATAAATGTATGGTTTCCACTTTCCAGAGGTTTGTCACTGCTCCCCAGAAATTATTTTCTGTTTCCCTGGTCAGCTTGCCTCCCATTTTCCACGATTGCCATTTCAGCCTTCATTCTGCTCTAGCCGTGATCCAAGAGGACTCAGTTACCATCACAGTTTGCCAGCCACATTCATCCCAAGATGCCCAGACTACAAAAGTGTCCTGCCTCAGAACCACATCTGGTTCTACAGACTTTACCTAATGTAGCTGCATTAATGGGCATCTGCATCAAGAGCCTAGATCAGTGATTCTCTAACGTGGCTGCACATGGGAATCTCCTGGGGACCTTTAAAATATCAATGTCTAGTGCCACCCATATAGATTCTGTTGCAATTAATCTCAGATATAATCTGGGCAAGGTTGGGTTTTTTTTCCTTTTTGTTTTGTTTTTGTGTTTTTGGGGGGTTTTTTTTGGAGAGAGGTTTGTGTTTGCTTTTTTCGCTTCCCAAGAGATTCTAACATGCAACTAACAAGGTTGAAAACCAACAGCCTAGCTCAGTGATTCTCAAAGTGCAGTCTCTGAATCAGAAATTGAGGGGTTAGGGCTCAACAAGCTGTGTTTAACAAGCTCTCCAGGGTTTCTGATGCACACTGAGGTTTGGCCCATCCTTGACAATGCTTCATTTGATCTTTTCACATCCACTTCTTTTTTTTAAATATATATTTTATTGATTTTTTACAGAGAGGAAGGAGAGAGGGATAGAGAGTTAGAAACATCGATGAGAGACATCCATCAGCTGCCTCCTACACACGCCCCACAGGGGATGTGCCCTCAACCAAGGTACATGCTTTTAACCGAATCGAACCTGGGACCCTTCAGTCTGCAGGCCGATGCTCTATCCACTGAGCCAAACTGGCTTCGGCTCACATCCACTTCTTGTATCCCTGTACTTGATCCTACTTTCTCAATCCTACCTTCCTTCCTTCCTTCTTTTCAACTAGCCAACCTTACACCCCTGAAGCCTCACTCAGCATGGCACAAATGCATCTTGCCTATGTGACTTAGCCATTTCCTGTGGGCAGAGCTTTACCCCCGATAGAGAGTGTTCCTTGAGAGACCTGACAGTGTTACATGTCCGCGAGAAGCACTAGCCATGCTGGGTCCATGTTCAGTAGAACCCAGCTGACCTGAGATACTCATCCCACCTCCACACACAAGCAAACAGCTTAAGCTGATCAAGGTTCAAATTAAGTCCTCAGTGTTCCCCTCACACCTCCATCTACGTAGAAGCAGATCAAACAAAAAGTCTAGCTCCTCCTCTAGAGTTGACAATTCTACCAAGGAGCCCAGGGAGACCAGTTCTGAGCCTGACCTGGCAAGATCATGTTTTCGCTGTGTCAGGAGAGCAGAGCTTCCTTGGGCAAGGTCCCTAAGCCCAGAAGGTGCCTTCAGGATCCTCTAAGGGCCACATCTCTTGGGCGAAACCACGGCCTCTTTCACAAGCGATAAAATGGAACAACACCCAGAAACCTCAGCCTCCCAATGACTGCTCCCTGGTTTGGTGCCGAGCGGAGAGGCAGAGAAGAGAGGTTGCCCTGGTACAGGGGTCAGTGCGGGGCTTTGCGGAGGGGAGCTGGAAATGGTGGGAGAGGGAACACTGGAAATGACAGCAGAACATACAAGGGAGCAAGTGATCAGAAGACAGCTGTACCCCAGCTTACAAGGGTCCTTACCAGGTCGCTGGAGTCTTCACAAAGTCGCAAAGTAATCAGCGCACTTGCCACCAGGACTAAGGCACCACTGAGCCATCATGGAGCCCCTGCCCGCTGAACCTGACGTCCACCCTGTCATCACAGCGCTCCTGGCGGCTGTGCTAATAATTAGTCTTAATTTACATATGAGTAGAAATTATTTGTCCTTCCAGGGCCAAAGCCATCCTACGTGAGTATTTCTGAGGCTCTCCTTTGAAAAAAAGAATACTATGGGGGGGGGGGGTCAAGTCGCAGTGTTTCCCACCATCACAGGGACATAAATTCCCAATGTGACTAGAGAACCATGAGACTGCCAAAATGACTCCGAATTCTGTTTTCTTGGTGTCATTTTTCCAGCTGAAGATGTGGCCCAGCAAAAATCTTGGATGGCCCTAGCTGGTTTGGCTCAGTGGATAGAGCAGGGGTGGGCAAATTTTTTTACTTGAAGGCCACAATGGGTTCTTAAACTGGACCGGAGGGCCAGAACAAAAGCAACCTGACCATGCTGGCACTCTCATCTTGGGCTGCTGGTGAAGGAGCGGAGGGGAGAGCAAGAGAACCCTCCGCTCTTTCGGCTCCATGGGCCGGATAGAACAGCCACAGGGCCGGAACCGGCCCACGGGCCGTAGTTTGCCTACGGCTGGGATAGAGCGTCATTCTGTGGAGTAAAAGGTCTCAGGTTCAATTCTGGTCAAGGCCATCAAGGGCATGTATCTTGGTTGTGGGCACATCCCCAGGAGGAGGTGTGCAGGAGGCAGCTGATCAATGTTTCTCTCCCAAGTGATTCCACTGTGCCCCGACGTTGAGGACCCCGGTTAGACCGCTGAGGAGCCACCTGAAGCTGGGGCCCATTGTCCTTTCTGGCGTTCAGGGGCTCCAGACATGGGTAGGCACCTAAGTGAAGGTGGCATTCTGATAGGGAGGAAGGAGAGAGTCTGGCAGACCCTTCTAAAAGGGCTAAGGACCAGCTCTTACTGCTGCAGAGTGGATTAAACACCACACGGCCCGATTCTGATCCTGGCTCTGCCAAATAGTTACTACTTCTGGGACCTCAATAAAGTGGCTTAACCTCTCGGCTCCCTGATCTGAAACGGGAATAACCTGATCTGCCCATGAGGTGCCTCCCGTGAAAACCTCCGAGTGCACAGCTGTCCGCCTTAGGCACGAAATGAGTTCCTAAAGACGTCACATAACTTCAAACGCTTCCCCCAATGGGAATAAAGATAAAGTGAAGTGGTGTCACCATGTGGCTCACAAGCTTAGAATCCATGAATACATGTAGGGTTACGGCTGTGTTTATTGTCTCTATGATTTCACAGCGTACTCTCTCCTAATTGTACAGCAAGGCGGCTGGTAAACCTTTTCCATGGAGTTTAATTACATCTTACTTCTCCTTTAAAATAAGAGTTCTGCATGCATTTTTCAGTGCTAACATGATCACAATTACGTAATAAATGCAAGGGTTATATTATAAATTACAACTACACTTTTGCCATCTTTGGAATCCTTTGCTTTTAATTTTAAATAAACTTCTTCTGCAATATAATCTTACATTGTACAACATATGTGCTACACCTTAAACTAATACAATGGTATCTGTCAATTATATCTCAATAAAGCTGAAAAAAATAGTAAACTTTTCATTTTAGAACAGCTTTTGATTGATAGAAAGATTGCAAAAGTGGTGCAGAGTCCCACATACCCTACATCCAATTTCCCCTATTCACATCTTGCATGAATGTGGTACATTTATTATAATTAATGAACCAATTGATACATTGTTACTAACTGAAGCCCATAGCTTACTCCGATTTCTAGTTTTTACTTAATATCCTTTTCCTATCCCAGGCTCCCACCTAGAATACACATCCCAGCTAGCAGTTGTGTCTCTTGAGGCTCCTCTAACAGCATTCTTTACGGTAACAGCACAAACCACAGCGTGACCACAGGAGGTGCAGAAGCAAATCAGAACCACTGCCACGCTCCTCTGAGCCTCACAGAGGAGGCGGGTGTGTGTTTGTCCGCGCAGGAGGATTCGTGTGGACAGTGCACAGTTTCCTTCGCAAGCTCTCACATCGTGGTTCGTGACATTTTTGTTTTCATTTGAGGGTACTGGCTTTATTCCAAATGAATTTCCTACCGTATGCTTTCAAAGTACTCAACATCACACAACATGTCAGTAACACCACACAGACGTGAGGCTGCTCCCCTGGTGAACAGAAGGCAGAGGCCAGATTTCTGGGGCCCACCTCAGGAGACTGTGGTTTTAGAACGTCCGGAATGGGATTTTTAGAGCAGTTTTAGGTTTACCACAAAATTGAGAAAGAAGTGCAGAGATTTTCCTGCCCAGTGCATTTCCTGATTTCCTCATTATCAGCATCACTCACCAGAATGGTATTTTTTATTTATCTATCTATCTATCTATCCATCTATCTATCTATTTTTAACCAAGGATTAACCTATGGAGACATCATAATCAGCGGAAGTCTGTGGTTGACTGTAGGGTTCACTCTTGGTGGTGTACAAGCTGCGGGTATGGACCAAAATTTCATGGACTCCATCAATCATTTTAAATATCAGACAGAGCATTTTCACTCCCCTAAAAGTGTTGTGCTAGGCCTATCCGTGGCTCTCCCCCTTTCTCCTAGAAACCAGTGATATTTTTATCTTCATGGTTTTACCTTTTATAGAACGTCATGCAGTTGGAATCATACAGTATGCAACCTTTTCAGATTGGCTTTTTTTCCCCCACTTAGTAATATGCATTCAGGTTTTCTCCATGTCTTTTCATGGGTTCATAGCTCATTACATTTTATCACTGAATAGTATCCCATTGTCCAAGTGTATCCAGATGTGTGCATGCATTCATACACTGAAGGATATCTTTGTTTCTAAGCTTTGGCAATTGGGAAGAAAGCTACTACATTAATAAAGGAAGAAAAAAAGAAAAGAAAGTCCAGGGTGGGGACTTTCCATATTTTTTTCTTTTTTTAATATATATTTTATTGATTTTTTACAGAGAGAGAGAGAGAGAGAGAGAGAGTTAGAAACATCAATGAGAGAGAAACATTGATCAGCTGCCTCTTGCACACTCCCTACTGGGGATGTGCCCACAACCAAGGTACATGCCCTTGACTGGAATCGAACTCGGGACCTTTCAGTTTGCAGGCCGATGCTCAATCCACTGAGCAAACTGGTTTCGGCACTATCCATATTTTAATCCCCCAGGTGATTAAAATATAAATCTAAAAGTCACCTCATGCCCCGGGTGAGCCGAGTGTCCCAGGGGGCCGAGTGCCCCGGGTGAGCCGAGTGTCCCAGGGGGCCGAGTGCCCCGGGTGAGCCGAGTGTCCCAGGGGGCCGAGTGCCCCAGGTGAGCCGAGTGTTTCATGGGGATGAGTGCCCCGGGTGAGCCGAGTGTCCCAGGGTGCAGTATGCCCCGGGCGAGCCGTGTGTCCCAGGGGAAGCAGTGGGACCCAGGGGAAGGGGCGGTGAAAACCAGAGGAGGAGCGGACTCTATTCATATGGTCCTGAGATAGTCACCATAAAACAAGCAGACTGCCAAATGAGGAGCAGATTTTAATCATGGGGTCCTGAGATGGTCACCATAAAACAAGCAGATTGTCAAATGACTGCGGGAGGGGAAGGAGACCTGGGGGGAGATAGGAGAACAACCGAGGGACTGGTATGCATGAACATAAGTACAACCAACGAACACAGAACTCTGGGGAGGGAGGGCATAAATGGGAGGGGGGGGGGGGCAATGGTAAACTATGTACACAGATAATACCTTAATAAAATAAAATTAAAAAAATAAAAAATAAAAAAATAAAAGTCACCTCAGCTCTGAGGAACAAGGTTGTCAATTCAAATTCAGTATCCGAGTAACACAGCAGCCTAGAGACTGAAATTCACACTCAAGAGAATTAATAATGAATATTTCAGTAAACATGTGCCAAACCCATAAGTATACAGACATCCTTAAACCTACATTCAGGAGGTGCTACCAAGTCCCATTTTTAATGTGGTTATTGACCCTTGGAATGTTGTATGCATGTTGGATAAGGCCTCCTAACAGTCCACAAAAATGTTGTTTGTCCAATAACACAAATGAAACAGCATACCTTTGCCATGAGCAGCGTGAAAGAATGCTGTGGAGTTAGAGTCATGAAACTAAAGGAAAGCAGATAAGAAAGAATATTTCATTTATCTGAAGTGTTGATATTGAGTAAATAGAACAAGAATAAAAGAAAATGTGGGCCCAGGCAGAGTTATCGAGAGAACCATCTGAATTATTTCAAGAGTTCTAAAGATTGTTAGTCCATTTTTACCCCAGAATCCAAGACTGCCTTTTCTCCTAGGGTTTTCTTTCTGGTATTCTCACCTGCATATACTGTAGGATTAGCTCCGTATCTAACAAAACAAAACCAAAAAGAAGAAGAAGAAGAAGAAGAAGAAGAAGAAGAAGAAGAAGAAGAAGAAGAAGAAGAAGTCTCCCGAGGTGTCAGTGTGCTAGGACTATCATAATAAAGTACCGCAGACAATGGGCTTGCACAACAGAAATTTATTTTCTCACGGCTCTGGAAGCCGGGAAGTCCAATATCAAGGTGTCAGCAGCGTGGGTTTCTCCCTCAGGCTCTCTCCTCGCCCCGCAGACGGCTGTCTTCTTCCGGTGTCCTCACAAGGCCTCTTCTTTACGCAGGAGCATTCCTGGTATTTCCTCTTTTCTTAAAACGACAGCAGTCAGATTGGATTCGGGCCCCGCCCTTATGACCTAGTTTTACCTTAATGACCTCCTTAAAAAGGCCCGGTCTCCCAGCACAGTCCCCTTGGAGGTTAGGAGTTCAACATAGGAATGTGGGTGAGATGGCAATTCAGCCCATCATACCATGCTCCCCCCCAGATCAACTCAGTTTTTAAAATGACACTTTTCTAAGAGCTTTCCGGGGTTGAGAACCACTGCTAGCTAGGGCATGCGCTTTGGAGACAGCCCTGTGCTCCGCGTGGGCTTCTAGCACCTACTAGCTCTGCACAGCTGGGAAGACGGCCTGAGCTTCGAGTCTGGGTCCTCTCCTGTAAAATGCGATAATGTGGGTACACGGGGTTCTGGTGAGAATTAAATGCACAGAAAGTACTTGGCACATACCAGGCACGAGAATGGGTGCGGCGGCACTTACCTGGGCAGCCGCTGGATGTGCAGATAAGGAGAAAGGGCTTTTCTGGGGGGAGCAGGGGGGAGCTGGGACGATGGGGCAGAAAGAAAGGGTGTCTGACTGAGAAAGGCTATCTGGAGTGGAATCAGGTAGCTGGGGAGTCGTTAAAGACACAGGAAGGGGAGTACGTTTATGTGTCTATCCCCTCCCTGAGCGCAGGTGACGAGGCAGTGTCCTCCCCGGGCATCAGGTGGCGCCCCGGGCCTGCAAACCAGAGTCAGCTGTGGCTGGGAAAGTGGAGGAGGAGGAGAAAGCTGAGTCTCCGTGAGCACCGGTCCACCTGGCACAGCTGGCACTTTGTTCAGACAGGGCATCTGAAGTCAGTGTTTACATTTCCCTGAAGCCATAAAACTCAGTCTATAGATAAAGCCTCTAGATTTCCCCCCTAATTATTTGTATATCAAGGGACATATTAAAACACTAGAGGCCTGATGCACGAAATTCGTGCGAGAGTAGGCCTTCCTCCCCTCCTCCGCGTCCCCCCCCCCCCCCCCCCCCCCGCCCAGCTTCCCTCTGGCACCCGGGACCTGGGCTTCCCTCGCAGCCCTGGCTTCGACCTGAAGGCCATCCAGAAGGACGTCTGGACGGTTGTCCAGACTAATTAGCATATTACACTTGTATCATTATAGATGTATACTGTGACAGGTAAATAAGTTTGTTTTTAATAATTAGGCCCCATATTGTTAATTATAGAGTACTACTATCAATCATAAGCAATATTAGGATGATGCTAGATTAAAGTGATATGTTTTCTCAGTAATTTATCCACATCAGCTAAATTAAGAAGGAAAATTAAAAATCCTTTATATAGCCGAAACTGGTTTGGCTCAGTGGATAGAGCGTCGGTCTGCGGACTGAAAGGTCCCAGGTTCGATTCCGATTAAGGGCATGTACATTGGTTGTGGGCACATCCCCAGTAGAGGGTGTGCAAGAGGTGGCTGGTTGATGTTTCTCTCTCATCGACGTTTCTAGCTCTCTATCTCTCTCCCTTCCTCTCTGTAAAATATCAATAAAATATATATATTTAAAAATAAATAAATAAGTAACATAACCCACATGCCAAACCAGACAGGCCATTTCTGCTGACAAATACAGTTGTGAAACGTGGGCCCTAGTGGAGACAAAGAGAAAAATGTGAGAAGTCATGGCAGCTGTGACTAAAGCTGGTGGTTGTCTGTCCCAGGAACACCCACTCCTCTCAGCACCCTAGAGGCATAGCTGGGCACAAGGCAGCCGCGGTCTTCCTTGAGCTGCGTGGGGCCATGCGGCGCCTGCGGGAAGTTTCCTCGAGAGGCACATGGCAAGCAGCCCTGCCTGGAACATGGCTTTGATGCCAGGAGGTCCTCCTTATCCCTGGCACCCCAGGAAGCTAGAAACAGCCCGGACCCCAGGGGGTTACAGGACTCCATGGAAACCCTGAATTGCCCACCTCAGGACAATGGAGAGAAACATAAACATAAGTCATGCAGAAGCCACTGTTATTTCAGGCCTTAAATCACAATCCAGCTGATAGATCCTAGGAGAACGCTAGCTTTGTTTACACAGACTATTTTAAGAAAAAATATGGATCCAAAAAGGGAAGATCAAGTAGAGAGGGTGGTGAGAGGGATAGGAAGACAACCCTCGGGCTTTTAGAACTGAGTGGCGTCGGGCGGAAAAGCAGGGGTGCGGGGGGGAGGACGCTGCAGGGAGCGCTTGGCTGGCGGGGGGGCTTCTCTAGCTGCTGGTCTGATCAGGAGCCCCATGCCCAGAGGCCTGGAGCCCGAGGACCACAGGAAGACCTTCCTTCCAGCTCCGGCTGGCCCTGCTGGAATTAGTCACCAAACCAGTGGGGGTGGGAGGGGAAGGAGGAGGAAGGGATAGGGAGGCCTTAATCAAGGTCCTAAGTTTCTGAGATAAGAGAGTAACAGTGGAGGTGAAGCTTAAGGTATTAATCACCCAATAAATTATTACTGAGTCACCACTGACCGGCAATTTTCCCCAATAAGTAGTTTACTTTTGTAATTACCCAGACATTACAAAAGATGATAGAAAGGAATGATAGCTAAGACCCTACACTTAAGTATTTGGTCCTAGTCTCTTCCTCTGGGAGAAGGGATGCTTTGGCCCTGGCCAGTGTTGCTAAGTGGTTAGAGCACCCACCTGCACACCGCACCGAAGGATCATGGGTTGGATTTCCAGTCAAGGAAGGGCACGTACCTGGGTTGTAGGCTCCGGCTCGTTGGGGCCTGTGTGGGAGGCAACCAATCAATGTGTGTCTCTGGCATCGATGTTTCTCTCTCCCCCACTGCTTCCACTCTCTAAGAATCAATGGGGAAAAAATATTCTCCAGTGAGGATTAACAAAGATGATAGATGATTGATAGATAGATAGATAGATGGATGATAGATAGGATGTATGTTTTTTTAATATACTTTATTGATTTTTTACAGAGAGGGAGAGGGATAAGAGCTAGAAACATCGATGAGAGAGAAACATTGACCAGTTGCCTCTTACACACCCCCTACTGGGGATGTGCCCGCAACCAAGGTACAAGCCCTTGACCGGAATCGAACCTGGGACGCTTCAGTCCAAAGACCGACACTCTATCCACTGAGCCAAACCGGTTTTGGCTAGATAGGATGTTTTGATCATTAAGACCAAGGGCCCGTTACCTGAGAAAGGCACAGGTGGGTTCCTCCCGGAAAGCCAACATCACACTGTGAGGCCCTGTGCTTGTCTCTAGTCCAGAGACACCCTCCGTCAGACATCCGGGCAGTCCCTCTCGAGCCACTAGAATTAGCAGCACATGGACGTCGACAGCTGTTGGCGTCCTCTTTTTGTTTTGTTTTTGTGTTTTTGAACTTTCATCTTGGGTCCTTACAACTGCTTTAAACATAAAGTTCTGCGGCTGAAAGTTGTGTTTCAAAGGAAGAAGTTCCTTCAGCTACCGTGGGTCCAGAGCCACCCGAGGTCCTCCTGTCCAGCTTTCCCGGGGCCCGGCCTGAGCCTCTGTCTGTGCCGAGGGCCCCGGGGCCAGCCTCAGGTCCGATGGTTCCCAGCGTGACTCACCAGCCAGACAGCCGGGTCCCTGGGTTACGTTTTACTGTGGGGAAAGGGGGCAGATCGAATCAGCAAAGGCAAAGGGCACACAGGGTGGAGTCCGGGAGACACCAGACAAGCTTCCAATTGCCTGCTGCCGGCAGGGCCACCCGCACAGCAGCACTTGGCTCTCTCAGCAGCGATGTGTGGTGACGTGTACAGCATGCTGCCAAACAGGGGCGCTCCGCCAAGCCTCAGAGTCCAGAATTTGTACCGCAGTTATGGGAGCGTGGGGAGAGTGCCCCTGTGACTGCCCTCAGCCAGTCAGCGTCCTTCCCAGGCAAACTGATGCAGTGTGTTACCCTGGCCGGTTTGCCCAGTGGTTAGAGTGTTGGCATGCAGACTGAAAGGTCTCGGGTTCGATTCCAGTCAAGGGCACATGCCTGGGTTGCGGGATTGATCTCCAGTAGGGGGTGTGCAGGAGGCAGCCAATCAAGGATTCTCTCTCATCATTGATGTTTCTATCTCTCTCTCCCTCTCCCTTCCCCTCTGAAATCAATGAAAATTTATATTTTAAAAAACAAACTGACCGAAACTGGTTTGGCTCAGTGGATAGAGTGTTGGCCTGCGGACTGAAAGGTTCCAGGTTTAATTCCGGTCAAGGGCACATGCCTTGGTTGCGGGCACATCCCCAGTGGGGAGCGTGTAGGGGGCAGCTGATCCATGTTTCTCTCTCATCTATGTTTCTGATTCTCTATCCCTCTTTCTTCCTCTCTGTAAAAAAAGCAATAAAATATATTTAAAACAAACGAGCAGAATCGAACCTGGGACCCTTCAGTCCGCAGGCCGATGCTCTATCCACTGAGCCAAACCGGTTAGGGGCTCTGACCCTGATCAATATGGATGCGGAGGCTGCTTACAAGGCATGGCAGGTCAGAGCGCATCCGTTCATTTCCCAAGAACTGCGGCCACTGCTTCTCCATCCAGCGCAGCACCAATAAGCGGGGACTGCGGAAAAACTGTCCCCCACCCCCACCCGGGTCAGCCCGGGACCCACTGTTCGCGGAGGGAACGTGCGAGCCTGGGAGGCGCACGGCGGGCCGGTGTGCATCACAAAATAAATCCTCAGACAGATCTTAACTGCTCGCATTTTTATCATCTCTCTTTGCACGGGGCAGATTCCCAGGCCCTGGGCTGGTGGAAGGTGCCCTCGCTCCCATTACATTCATAGGATTCTTCCCCCCCCCCGCCCCCCATTTTTTAAATTAAGGTATTACATGTGTAATTCATAGGATTCTGCCCTGAAATGAGTTCCTTGAAGTTGTCAAGCGTGGCAGAGGCCAGACAGCCCTGTCACGTTTATTACGTCCCGGCAGTTTCTCTCCCATAGGAATCACCTGCGGACAAATAAGGTCTGGACGGTAATTGAAGGCCTTCCCGCACTCACGGCCTTTACGGGGTTCCTCCCCGGAAGGAAGCCTTTGATGCTGAATGAGACTCAAGCTCTGATGAGAGGCTTTGCCCCGTTGGCTAATTGCGGGGTTTCTCCCACAGGCAGACACAGAGGTAGACAGAGGAGGGTGCGCGGCTCAGGGGGGGCTGTCCATCAGTCGTTGCCTTCAAAGGGGTTCCCTTCTAGGCCAGCCGGTGCGGCTCAGGGGTTGATCATCGGCCCACTGAACCAGGAGGGTCGCTGTTCGATTCCAGCCGAGGGCACACGCCCAGGTTGTGGCTCCATCCCCAAGGGAGGGCATGCAGGAGGCAGCCCATTGAGGATTCTCTCTCATCATTGATGTTTCTATTTCCTCTCTGAAATCAATAAAAATATATTTTTTTAAAAGGGAGGGGACTCTAACCGGTTTGGCTCAGTGTCGGCCTGCAGACTCAAGGGTCCCAGGTTCGATTCCGGTCAAGGGCATGTACCTTGGTTGTGGGCACATCCCCGGTGGGGGGTGTGCAGGAGGCAGCTGATTGATGTTTCTCTCTCATCAATGTTTCTAACTCTCTTTCCCTCTCCCTTTCTCTTTGTAAAAAATCAATAAAAAAAAAAAAATATATATATATATATATATATATATTTTTTTTTTTTTAATAAAAAGGGAGGGTTCTCTTCTAGCACAAAGTCTCCGGACTGGTGAGGCTGAACTGTGTCTAAACGTTTCCCCGAACTCCTGCACTCCCAGGTTTTTTCTGGTGCGAACTCGCTGGTGTTCAGGAGGCTAAGCTGGGGGGGTGGGGGGGCCTCCATGCTCAGTGCCTCCCAGCGGCTCCTCCCCAGAGAATCCCTGATGCCTGAGCCCCTCCCGCAGGCTTCCTCTCTGCATGCCACCGCTGGTCTCCACGGCCAAGTCTCTGATGCTGAACACGTCGAAATCGCCGCCTCAGAAGTTTCCACGCGCTCCTTGCTCTCACGAGGGTTTTTCCACTCGGAATCCAGCAACGCCTAGTGAGTTCCGACTTCCCTTGGAAAACTGCCCGGCGTTTACGACGTGTGCATCGTTTTTCTCCTGTGTTGCGCATGGCACACGTTCGTTTTTACCCAGCTCGTCCGTAAAAAGGGGGAAATGGGTAAATCCTTGTTGTGGGAGGGCAGCGCTTGCTCCTTGTCGGAGGAATCCAACTGACACAAATCCCCAGGAGAGCATCCACCGCGCCCCTTTGACTGGACAGTTCCATGTCTAGTAACACATTCTCCAGAGGGACGTGTTGTGTGTAAAATGGCAGGTGTACAAGGTCATTGAGGGCAACATGGTTCACAATAGCAAATGGCTTGAAAGAGTCTAAAGGGACCCATGGGAAAGTGGTTAGATAAATAATGACAAAGCCATAAAATGGGACACCTCATAGCCACGACTGAAAATAAAGAAGCTCTTTCTACCCCAGCCGGTTTGGCTCAGTGGATAGAGCCTCGGACTGCAGACTGAAGGGTCCTGGGTTTGATTCTAGTCAAGGGCATGTACTGTACTCAGCTTGCAGGCTTGATCCCCGGGGGGGGGGGGGGGGGGGGGCGTGCAGTGCAGGAAGCAGCCGATCAATGATTCTCATCATTTATGTTTCTATCTCTCTCTCCCTCTCCCTTCCTCTCTGAAATCAATAAAAAATATTTTTTAAAAAGAAGCTCTTTCTGTCTTTTCCTCCCTTTTCTCTCCCCCTCCCCCTGCCACTGCCCCTTACCTCCACCCCCGTTTATTTTTTCCTTTTGAAGCCGGGCATCATACATTTCAGAGAGCATAAGCACCCTCTCAGAGACGGGATTTGGAGTGGCCTGGCCCTCAGGAGCGACTGGCTCGGGAACCACTCGTGCCTGGGGCTGTGGGTGGGGCTCGGCCGCCCGTCTGCGGGTCAGGCAGTCTGTCCTGGTTTGGCCGCTGCCTCCGCTGCCTCCGTGTGGGCTGCTTCCAGAGCCTTTGCCTGAGGTGGCCCGCCTTGCAGAGCTTCCTGCTGTTGGTGCTGCTTGAGCAATGTCAGAATTCCCTGAATTTTTCTCTAGGCAACCTACAAAAGGAGAAAGTTTTGAAGTTTCTATCTGGTCAAAAGTTACTAAAGGTTGTTTTACTTTTCTTTCTTCTTTTTTCTTTTTTTAAATATATTTTATTGATATTTTACAGAGAGGAAGGGACAGAGAGAGAGCTAGAAACGTCGATGAGAGAGAAACATCGACCAGCTGCCTCCTACACCCCCCACTGGAGATGTGCCCGCAACCAATGTACATGCCCCCAACTGGAATCGAACCGGGGACCTTTCAGTCCGCAGATCGATGCTCTACCACTGAGCCAAACCGGTTTCGGCTGTTTTACTTTTCAAAAACTTCACAAGAAGTTTATTGGAAGATTAATTATACATACTAATTAGTTTTGTTTGCTAGTAAGTTTTTGAAATCACCTGCTAAAGGGGGGGGTTAAGAATGTTCAGCTCAGCCGAAACCGGTTTGGCTCAATGGATAGAGCATCGGTCTGCAGACTGGAAGGTCCCGGGTTTGATTCTGGTCAAGGGCATGTACCCTGGTTGCGGGCACATCCCCAGTGGAAGGTGTGCAGGAGGCAGCTGGTCGATGTATCTCTCTCATCAATGTTTCTAACTCTCTATCCCTCTCCCTTTCTCTCTGTAAAAAAAAAAATCAATAAAATGTATTAAAAAAAAAAAAAAAGAAGAATGTTTGGCTCAGTGGATAGAGCATTGGCCCACAGGCTGAAGGGTCCCAGGTTCAACTCCTGTCAAGGGCACATACCTCAGTTGCAGGCTCAATCCTTGTTGGAGGCACATGCGGGAGGCAACCAGTCGATGTGTCTCTCTCCCATCGATATCTATCTTTGTCTCTCCTCCTCCCTTCCCTCTTTGAGGAAATATTAACAACAACAACAACAACAACAGCAAGAGTGTTTGGCGCTAGAATCTGTGGCGCGCCTGGAGGCAAAGGCGCGGGGGGGCGGGGGGGGGTGGGGGGGGGCGGGACGACACTGGGAGCTCAGCTGCTGGAGGCAGGGCCTGGAGAAGCGGTCGGCACCACGTCCAGGCAGAGATGGCGGGAAGGAGCCCCAGTGGCAGCCCTGCAGCAGGCCCACCCAGGACAGACGAGGAAGATGAGAGGAAGATAAGGGGTTCAAGCAGAAACAAAAGAGGAGCAGAAGAAACTTAAGGAGCTAAAAGCAAAGGCCTCGGAGCAGGCCCCCAGCGATGGGTGAAATTAAGGAGTCTGGCAAAGAGTAAGCTGTTCTCAGAGGGCGCCGCAGCCGCCCCAGGCCCAGCGGACGGGCTTCAGGAGCATTGCTGCGCGTCGTTTGCTGAGGACCGAGGAGCCTGTACAGGACACAGCCCACAGGAGCCCCCTTAGCACATCTTAGGTGCCGCAGCCACCGCGGGAAAGGCTCTCTGTGGCAGGGTGGAGCCCGCCAGGCCCTGCTGTCCCCGCACCTTGGAAGTATTTTCAGGTTGTGATGATGTAAAGCAGAGATGTTTTAATTCATCCATCAGTTCAATGCCAGAGAGAGCCAGATGGAACAAGAAACAAATTTCTGAAGTAAAAATATTGAATCCTCAGGTCTACATCCTTATCATGTTAATCACCCTCTTTACATTTAAAAAAAATGATTTTAGAGAGAGGGAGGGAGAGAGAGTGAAACATCGATTTGTTGTTCCACTTATTTATGCATTCATCGGTTGGTTCTTGCATGTGCCCTCACCGGGATCTAACCTGCAGCCTTGGCGTATTGGGCTGATGTGCTATACCGGCCAGGGCTCACACCCTCTTTTTCTCAGTGGATACCACAAAGTTTCATTATCCGACCACTACTCCACATGCAATAGCCACAGCCACATTGCCATGTTCCTTTATCTTTTCATCTTGATTTTTTAAAATATATTTTATTGATTTTTTTACAGAGAGGAAGGAAGAGAGATAGAGAGCCAGAAATGTCGATGAGAGAGAAACATCAACCAGCTGCCTCCTGCGCACCCCCCACCGGAGATGTGCCCACAACCAATGTACATGTCCATGTCCCTGACCAGAATCGAACCTGGGACCCCTCAGTCTGCAGACCGACGCTCTGTCCACTGAGCCAAACCGGTTTCGGCTCATCTTGATTTTTATTCCTACTGATCCTCAGGCCACCGTTCACTCCCTCCGGACAGTCGCTGTTAGGGTGATCTCCACCTTCCCTAGTCGGCTCCTCCTGGATATTGCCTGTCATCCAGCCCGCATCCCTGTTCACGGAGCATCACTGCCAGCTCCGGTGCCCCAGTGCTGACCCTGCTGGCAGGCAGCAGGGAGAGGGCTGTGGGACGGTGTTTGTAAAGACTACAGAGGTGCCCAGGAATGCCCTAGGCCTTCCCAGTCCCTCCCCACCTCTCACTGACTCACCCAGAGCAGCTTCCGGTCCTGCAAGCTCCCTTCCTGGTAATAAGTGATATAGATGTACCAATTTTAATCTTTTATACCATGTTTTTCCTGTAATTTTCCATATTTAGATATGTTTACCTACACAAATACCATTGTGTTACAACTTCCGACAGTGTTTAGTAGAGTAACATGCGGTGCAGGTTTATAGTCTAGGAGCAATAAGCAGGAACACATAGCCCAAGTGGGTAGTAGGCTAGACCTGTGGTCAGCAAACCGCGGCTCTCGAGCCACATGCGGCTCTTTGGCCCCTTGAGTGTGGCTCTTCCACAAAATACCACGGCCTGAGCAAGTCTATTTTGAAGAGGTGGTGTTAGAAGAAGTTTAAGTTTAAAAAATTTAGCTCTTAAGAGAAATTTCAGTCGTTGTACTGTTGATATTTGGCTCTGTTGACTAATGAGTTTGCCGACCACTTGGACCAAGAAGATATAACCATCCCTAATGTGTATGCACCTGACAACACAGCATCAAAATACACAAGGCAAAAAAAGAAGACAGAGCAGCAAGAAGGTATAGATGCATCCACTACGATTGTTGGAGACTTTAACACCCTCTATCACAAATGAGCAGATCCAGCCGAGGCCGGTTTGGCTCAGAGCGTCGGCTTGTGGACTGATCGAACCCAGGTTCGATTCCAGTCAAGGGCATGTACCTTGATTGCGGACGTATCCCCAGTGGGGTGTGTGCAGGAGGCAGCTGATCAATGTTTCTCTCTCATTGATGTTTCTGACTATCTATCCCTCTCTTTTCCTCTCTGTAAAAAGAAAAAAAGAAGTCAATAAAATATATTTTTTTAAAAAAAAGAAAGAAAGAAAAGAAATGAGCAAATCCAGCAGGCAGAAAGTTAGTAAGAACTTAGTTGATGGATGTAGGGAACATCTGTAGACTATCTCATCCACAACAGCAGAATAAATATTTCCCCCCAAGTTCACATGGGACGTTTGCCAAGATGGAGCACTTTCTGGCCATAAGACACACCTTCACAAATTTAAAATAACAGAAGCCACGCAGTGTTCGCTCTCAGATCACAATGGACCTCAACTAGCAATCAACACCACAATGATAATTGGGAAATCCCAAAATACACGGAGACTAAACAACGCACGTCTACGTTAGCACGCTAGTCCAAGAAGAAGTCTCCAGAGAATTTTTTAAAAATACTTTGAACTATATGAAAAATTAAACTCCGTGGCGGCCGCTGCGCAGATCTGTCTCGACTGGTTCTCACGCCTCACCCCACTTCCTCTGCAA
>OZ004718.1:37314702-37406250 GCA_963924515.1 Vespertilio murinus
CCGGTCAGGGGCACGTACCTTGGTTGCGGGCACATTCCCGGTAGGGGATGTGCAAGAGGCAGCTGATCAATGATTCTCTCTCATCAATGTTTCTAACTCTCTATCCCTCTCTCTTCCTCTCTGTAAAAAATCAATGAAATATATAAAAAATAAAAATAAAATAAAAAGAGCAGTATTTTGATCAGGAGATCACTGGGAAAAACAGACGTTACTCCAGGCTGAGGAAGAGATATGACAAGTTGGGGAGTCCCATTTGGCAGTGGGTTCTCATTAGGGGCTGGGATGGATCTGAGGCAAGGGATGAGATGGAACAGAGTATGAGCCAGGGCCCAGGTCATCATTATATATATAATTGGTTTCAGATAGGAAGGGAGAGGGATAGAGAGATAGAAACATCAATGAGGAGAGGGAATCATTGATCGGCTGCCCCCTGTACACCCCACACTGGGGATCGAGCCCATAACCTGGGCATGTGCCCTTGGCTGGAACCAAACCTGGAACCCTTCCGTCTGCAGGCTGATGCTCTATCCACTGAGCCAAACCAGCTGGGGCCCAGGTCATCTCTTGATACCTGGTCTTGGTCTCCCTCCATTACTCGTTGCCTCATTGTCGATCAGAACGTTCACCTGGTTGTGACTTGGGCTCCTGATCTTTTTTTTTTAATATGTTTTTATTGATCTTATTTAGAGAGAGAGGAAGTGAAAGGCATAGAGAGATAGAAACATCCATGAGAGAAACATCCTTGATAGGCTGCCTCCTGCTCGCCCCCTACTGGGGATGAAGCCCACAACCTAGGCATGTGCCCTTACAGGTAATGGAACCAGTGACCTCGTTCATGGGTCAATGCTCAACCACTGAGTCACACAGGCCGGCCTGGGCTCCTGATCTTGATATAACCTCCCTGCAACTCAAGGCCTTTAGCTCTGACACTGATGTGGTTTCTCTCTCTCTCTCTCTCTCTCTCTCTCTCTCTCACACACACACACACACACACACACACACACACTCAGGCTAGTTCCTCTGCTAGAGGTGCACTCCTCGCTCTGGCCTGCTGCCAAGAAGCCGAGAGTGGACTTTACACAAGGAGCAGCCTCAGTTTCCTCCCTTACACTACTATTATGGTCTCGGCAAGCCCGAGGTTTGAGGCACTTTCCACTGAGACCTGCAGTGACCTTTCTCCCCCACGTGTCAGCCCTCACCCGCGCAGCGCAAACAAGTTTGACCTTGGGACGTGGCAGCGCCCAGTGATGTTCTTCACCAGGTAAGGTCCTTCCACTGCCTACTGCGAGTATCCCTCCTCCTCCCCCACAAAAGGCGCCTCTATGATCCCACAACCACAAGCACCTCAGGCACACTTAGGCTGGCAGTAACTGCTCACAGCCCATCCTAGACTCCCATCCTGTGGGCCTGGCTTCCCTTGCTGAGGCCTTTGTAGCCTCTGCTTCTCCTCAGTCACAGAGGAGCCCCAGTTCTAAAGCCACGATGGTTTCTTTTGCCTCTGAACACACAGACAACTGAATGTTCAATAAATGCCTAGGTTTTGAGCCTGACCCCCAGTAGGGGGCGTGTGGGAGGCAACAGATCTATGTACTTTCACATTGATGTTTCTCTCTTCTTCCTTCTTTTAAAAATAGAGAGAGAGAGAGAGAGAGAGAGAGAGAGAGAGAGAGAGAGAGAGATGAAATCCTGAATCACAAAGAAAGCGAATCGGGTGGCTCCTCCCATCACAAGAGTGACAGGCACCTGTGTGGTTCTGTGGAAGTTGTAAACTTTTACAGGAGCTAATTCAAGAGCGTGTTCCCTGGAATTTAACAAAGATAAGAATACTTCCGCCGAAACCGGTTTTGTTCAGTGGATAGAGCGTCGGCCTGCGGACTCAAGGGTCCCAGGTTCGATTCCGGTCAAGGGCATGTACCTTGGTTTTGGGCACAGCCCCGGTGGGGAGTGTGCCGGAGGCAGCTGGTCGATGTTTCTAACTCTCTATCCCTCTCCCTTTCTCTCTGTAAAAAGTCAATAAAAATATATTTTTAGAAAATATTACTTCTGAGTTCTTAGCATATTTATTAAATATTTAGCTACTTTTCAGTAAAAACCGGGCTATCTCCTAAAAGTCATTATACATCCCAAAGCTACTCATTTTGTCTATAGGCGATCTTCCCAATAAGCATTATCCAAGATGTAATTTTTATCTGAGAATGCCGGCTCTGATTAAGTTTATAGACTTATTTCCTCCAAGATGCGTCCTCTGAAACTCAGTAATGTCAGGATTTCACTGAAAGCCTGAGCGACATTCGATACAACAGGAAGGGGACCGGCCTGGAAGGCTGAGGCCCAGGCTCCGTCCCCGTCCCGCCCGCCTTGATTCTAAGCAAGACATTTGGCTTTCCTGGGCCTCGTGTGCCGCGTGAGTATGGAAATTCTGACAGCTTACAAATTTACATATCATTAACATTATACGTTAGCATTTTGTTTTTAAAACTCAAATAAAAACCTTATTAAGAAAAAATTAGTAAAACCAGAGGTTTGGGCTACATAACTCTCTGTATGTACTGTATGTATTCTCTCATGTGCAATTCCGTTCGGTGCAGATTGTAGCTCCTTCACCGCATCCACAGCTCCTCGCTTCTGTGGGTTTTCTTTCCTGAATTCTTCCTTAGTAAAGCGATTCTCTGGCTTTCCCCTGCTTCCCTTAAGTTACCGACACGGCTCATTTGCACGGATTTCCGGAAACCCTGCTTCCTGATCATCATTCTCGTCCGTATGTAGCCCCCACACAACCGAACAGTGCTGAGCACACAGTATGGGTAGGTGTCAATAAACACTTACGGTTGTTGTTGTTGTTTAATCCCCACCTGAGAATATCTTTTCCATTGATTTTTTATTTTTTTAATATATACTTTATTAATTTTTTTATAGAGAGGAAAGGATAGAGATAGAGAGTTAGAAACATCGATCAGCTGCTTCCTGCACACCCCCCACTGGGGATGTCCCCGAAACCAAGGTACATGCCCTTGACCGGAATTGAACCCGGGACCTTCCAGTCCGCAGGCCGATGCTCTATCCACTGAGCCAAACCGGTTTCAGCTTTCCATTGATTTTTTAGAGAGAGTGATAGAGAGAGGGGAAAGGCAGAGAAATATCGATATGAGAGAAATACATCGATTCGTTGCCTCCTGCATGAACCCCGACCAGAGCCCGGGCCTCAGAGGAGCCTGCAACCAAGGTCAGCACCCTTGACAGGCATCGAACCCGGGACCCTTTGGTCCAGGGGCCAATGCTCTATCCCCTGAGCCAAACCCGCTTGGGCCCCATATAAACTTATTGAACAAATATTTTAGTATACACTTTCAGGAAGCACCAATGGGTACTTTGGGAGTGAGGATATATGGATTAATTTAATTTTCTTCTTCTACTTGTCTGTAGTTGCTAAATTTGGAATAAAGCAAACTCCAAACCTCCTCTCCTCCAGGGGCACCATTCCCCTAAGGTTGGTCCACGTCCCCTGCACTGCGCCCGCGGCAGAGGGAACTGAATGGACGTCCTCTCTCTTCCCTTTCTTTGGAATTCAAGAGCAGCCACGATGGGGAAAAATGCTAATTCTGAAAGGAATCAGGTCATTCCTCTGGAAAACGAAGATGGGAGCTGGCCCGCTCTCCTCTGGCCCCCAAGGCCCCCAAAGCCCCCTACAGCAAACTCCCCACCTCCACCAAGAAAGGGAAGCAGGTGGCTGGCTCCGAATCACGCCCGCCCCGCCCCTGGGAGACTCGGCCGCGCCCTCGGGGCTGTGAACGCGCCGGGGAAAGCAGCCAGAAAGGGAAGCTGCGCCTTTTCTCCTCCTGGCGGACAAGAGTGGAACAGCAGAGCTTAGGGAAGAAGTGGCTTGAGGGCGTCCAAGGTTGAGGAGGGTCGAGCTGGAGAGTTTTGACATTAGGGGTGACCTGACCTGACGTTGAGGCCTCTCCCTTCTTTCCCAAGAATTCATTTCCAGTTAAACACAAGGAAAAAGGCAAGGCAAAACCTAGATGGTTTCGTTCAATGGATAGGGCGTTGGACTGCAGACCAGAAGGTCTTAGATTCAGTTCCAGTCAAGGCACATGCTTGGGTTGTGGGGAGAAAATCAATAATTCTTTCTCATCATTGATGATTCTTTCTCTCTCTCTCCCTCTTCCTTCCTCTCTGAAATCAATATATATATATATATATATATATATATATATATATATATATTGTTTTAAAAAAAACACCTTGAGCTCCTAATGTGTGCTAGGCACTTTGCATCAAATCTTCACAACAGCTGAGACTGGTTTGGCTCAATGGATAGAGCATCTGCCTATTGGACTGAAAGGTCCCAGGTTCAATTCCGGTCAAGGGCATGTACCTTGGTTGCGGGCACCTCCCCAGTGGGGGGGTGGGGGGGTGCAAGAGGCAGCTGATCGATGATTCTCTCTCATCAATGTTTCTAACTCTCTCTTCCTCTCTGTAAAAAAATAAATAAAATATATATTTTTAAAAATCTTCACAACAGCTTCACTGGGCTAATTGTCCTGTTTACAGACAAGAATAATGAGGCCCCAAGGGGGTGACTTACCCAGAGCGAGTGTGTGGCCAGGCTGGATGTGTGTGCCCCAAAGGTTGGCTGGAGCCTAACCTGTCGGGAATGGGGCCCTGGACTGGGAGGAAGGAGAGTGTCTCCTCCAGCTGAGGAGGTAAAACACCCAGAACCGTTTCCGTGGCCATTTTTTAAAGACGCTCACTCAGCTCATGAGGCATGAACACTTGTCAGGCTAGTCCATCTGCTGTATCAGGCAGGAGCCCAGCCACAGCCCAGAACTAGAGCTGCCAAGCTGTCTGAAACCTAGTCCTCGAGATTTGGGGGTGGAGGGAGCACAAGAAACTGGGGGAGGGGGGGTGAGGAGGGAATCCTCGTGGCTGAGGCTAGCGAGGGCATTGCCTGTTGATGTCAGCTCCTGCGACTGTGGATTGTTCAGGGATGAGAGAAGCCATTTCCACAACACCCATCTGGTGACCAGAACTTTAAATATGTTTTTATTGATTTCAGAGAGGAAGGGAGAGGGAGAGAGCAAGAAGCATCAATGATGAGAGAGAATCACTGATTGGATGGCTGCCTCCTGCACACCCCACACGGGGGACCGAGCCCACAACCCAGGCGTGTGCCCTGACAGGAAATTGAACCGTGACCTCCTGGGTCACAGGTCGACACTTCACCACTAGGTCACACCGGCCGGGTTGGTGACCAGCTTTATGAGACATGTATCCAGATGATGCAGGTCTCCTCCTGCCTTTCAAGGGAGACGGAATGGATGGTAGGAGTGGGAACTTGTATAATGAAGCAGCGGCGGCACTACGCTCACCTCGGTGGGTAGCCGAGATGTCTAGGGGAGAGGCTGCAAGGGATGCATGAAGCCAGCCCCTTGAGGAGTGTGCCCTACAACTACTGTCAGAGGCAGGCCCCGGTCACTCAGACCCCTGTGGAGGAGGTCCGGGGTGCAAGCAGAGGTTGTGACCCGCCAGGAGGGGTGGGTCTCCGGGGCCGGTAAGAACTTACACACAGCCCACCTGAACCAAAATGTCGTCAGGTAGCTGCTGGCATTACATCTTTAAAAGGGAAAAGAACAATCTCTAACCAATCCAAATTAGAAGCTAGGAATATAGGAAAGGTACATAAGACTGTTTAAAATATATTGGGAATCTCCAAATGTACTCAGATATAAAAATTGCAGGTGAAAGGGGGGGAAAAAGTCTAAATGAATAGCTAACAGAAGAGACCTCCAGAGAAAAAAATTTAAAAAAGCAAATAGCAGCCAAACCGGGTTGGCTCAGTGGATAGAGCGTCCGTCGGCCTGCGGACTGAAAGGTCCCAGGTTCGATTCCGATCAAGGGCATGTACTTTGGTTGCGGGCACATCCCCAGTAGGGGGTGTGCACGAGGCGGCTGATCGATGATTCTCTCTCATCGATTTTTCTAGCTCTCTATCCTTCTCTCTTCTTCTCTGTAAAAAATAAATAAAAAATATATTTTTAAAAATAAAATAAAATAAATTAAAAAGCAAATAGCATTTCTGAGGAAACCAAGGGTGAAACTGTGGACATGTCCAAATAGGGGTGCGGGGTCGGGGGGGTGGAGGACTCCCTGGCAGATTGTTGGGGCGACTTCTGCCCCTGGTTTCAGAGGTCCACAAATTGTTCTCACTCCTTCACAGGACAACTTTGGGAGAGGTCAGAAACTAGAGGCAGACTCATGAAATAACTGAGAAGCCCTAACGTGAGGAGAAGGCAGCACGGTCTCCGGAGGAAAAGTGGCATCTGACGTCCGAGGGGCACCAGAGATAAGTCTGGGCTTCAGCCACCCTGGCTTCACGTGGAATCCTCACTTGACCTTATGAACTGTGTGACCTTTGGAAACTCATGAATCTATTCAAACCTCAGTCTTCCTATCCGATAAGTGGAGACAAAAAGAGTCGGACTTTACAGGGCTGTTCGAAGGAGGATACGTTGGTGTGCAGCAGTATAAGAGATAAGAAGCAGGCACTTCTCTGAATAAAATCTAAACTTCATCACATTTGGAAAGACTGATTTGGAAGTGCGGAATGGATAGAAATGTCAGGTAACACATTTACGTAAGGGAGTCTTTAGAGAAAAATAACCAACTGCCTTTCACAGGAACGAGCCCTTTCCCACCTGAAGTCCCACAGCACGGTCCGCGCCACTCAGCTTGCTCTAATCCAGAGAACTTCCCCTTCGAGCGTCATCTAGCTCACAGGCGGTTTCCCTGAGCAGATTATAACTGCTCGGGTAAACACAGTCGCCAAACTACCCATTACAGTTCAGGTCCTGAGTCAGCGCCAACAAGTCCCTGAAGACCTGGCTTTAGTCAAAAGTGGCAAAATGAAGGTACAGAAACGAAGTAAGCCTAATCGCACCCTTGTCCAGGGCTGTGGTTTGGCGGCCACGGGGATAATGTCTGTGGTTTCGGCTGATTGCACCTCAAGACTAACATCAGCAAGCGGCGGAGAAGCAGCTCAGTGTCCAAGTGGGCGGGAATGTTTTTGTGAGAACAGGATGGAAAGTGGGGACTCTAGGGTTTGACAAGGTGAAGGCAGAGCAAGGCTAGAGTAACTGTACAACTTTGACAATATTGCCCTGACCGGTTTGGCTCAGTGGATAGAGCGTCGGCCTGTGGACTGGGGGGGTCCCGGGTTCGATTCCGGTCAAGGGCATGTGCCTTGGTTGTGGGCACATCCCCAGTGGGGGGGTGTAGGAAGCAGCTGATCGATGATTCTCTGTCATCAATGTTTCTAGTTCTCTGTCCCTCTCCTTTCCTCTCTGTAAAAAATCAATAAAATATATATTTTTTTAAACCTGACAATATTACATTGCCCCGGGCGTGTTCCTCCAAGCCAGAACGTGACAGCAACCAGCACCCCTGTTGGAAACAGGCCGAGGACAAATGCCACTTGGAACGCTGCGCGGACCCTGCCCGAAGGCAGCAAGCAGAAGCGGGGTGAATGGGAAGTGCAGGCGGCCTGACAGGTCTCCGGTGAGCACATCCAAGACGCACAGGCTCTGTCTGGGGAGGCGATGGCTCCTCGGACCTTGCCGGCCGCTAAGTGACCAGCGAAGCAGAACCTCTCCTCGCCCCTCGGTCGCCTGTCGGGAACAGCCCTCCGGGTGCTGACAGACCTGTCCCTCTACCTCCCCTCATCCTCCCTCCTCTGTGCTGGACCATGACAGCTGTGCTGAGGGCAGAGATGGAGGCACGGGGTAAGCAAAAATGGAAGGGAAATAAAGGCAGGGAAGGGAGGCGGGATGGGGCAAGAGAACCACCCGAGAACTTGTATGCATGTAAGCATCACCAATGGACACACAATGGGGTGGGGCAGGCGGGGAGAGGACAATGGGGGAAGGGGGACATATGTAATACTTTCAGTTTTTTAAAAATGGGCAGTGCACACTGAAGGGAAGGTGATGCTGGGAGTTCTAGAAGCCAAGTGGACTTGTTCTTACTCGGGATCCAGTGGGACCGCAGGGCATCACGCCTACGTAAGACCTGGGGCCGCTCACTTAAGACCCCTGCCTCTTCCTCCCATGATCTACACCGCCACGAGACACCAAAACCAAGCGACCAGCAGCCAGGGCTCCGTTTGCTATCCTTTATTGAAGGCCCCACGCCCCCGTGGGAGCCCAGCCAAACCAGAAACCAGACAGGCCTCCATGTACAGCAGGAGGCCCAGAAGGGGAGGGGAATGACTTAGGATGCCACCACGCCTCCCTGGAAACAGAAACCACCACAGACAGACAGACAAGGGCTGGGGAAGAGAACGTGCCTCACTCTAGGTTCTCTCCCCATCACCCCGACTTGAAAAGAAAGTCAAACACTGGTTACACAGCACCCCGGCCCCCCCCCACCCATAGCAGCGTTTGTGGGGCTCCCCTCCGCAGGGGGCGGCCCCCGGCAGCTTCCATGTCTTCCTCCACTTTGGTTGCTCCTGGCATCTCCGTGCCCTCTTCCTTCCTGCAGCCTCCGGCCCGTCGCCTGGTCATCTAGCACCTACTCGAACCTTCTCTCTCATCCCTGGCTTCCCGGACCCAAGGCCTCTGGGGAAGCGGCGTCTCAGGCATCTTCTCTCCTCCCAGCGAGGGGCCCGCCAGCCCCCTGCCCAGGCCGTGGCCTCACACAGCTGCCCCGCTGTCCTTGAGGTCAGGGGCCGAGCGCTGCCGTCTCATTCGCGGGGGAGTGGTGTACGGGGGGTAGCGGGGCCCTGGGGGCCGCTGGGCCGGGTACGGCTGGGGCTGCTGGGGGTAATAGTTGTGCTTCTTAGGCTGGAAGTGCTGAGGTTCGGGCTGTGCAGCACCCCCTCCCCGGGACCGGCCCCCTCCGTCCAGGGAGTTCCTGCGGGGACGGTGGGACCTTCGGGGACTTGGGGGCCTGCGGGCGGGGGCGACCACTGGGGGGGGAGTGACCTCCTCAGGGGGTTGGGGTGGCGCCGGGGCCTCCCCGCTCCCCATCCCCGGCCAGGACTCCCGGTGCTGGGGGTTGCTCTTGAAGGGGAAGCGCAGCTTACAGTCGTGAGGGGGCACGAAGCGGGCAGGGGGCCTGCGCAGCCCCCCACCCCGGCCCCCCGAGCCCTGCAGCCCCTGCAGCCGCAGCTGCTCCTGCTTGAGCCAGCGGAGGCGGCCCCGACGGAAGGCGGGGTCCTCCTCCATCAGCCGGGACACCCGCTCCCAGCTGGACAGGGGGGGCGAAGCGGGCCGGGCTGGGGGCCCGTGGTTAGTGGGGGCTTCCTCCTCTACGACCTCTGACCCTGGGGGCGTGGCCCAGGAGGCGTCATTGGCGTCTTCATTCTCGTCCTCATGATCCTGGGAGGGAGAGGGGAGAAAAGAGAGGAATGTGAGGAGAGCCGAGTCTCCTGAGCACAGCGGGTTTGGAGGTCAGAGGCCCTGAGTGGGGTCCCCGGAAGGGCGTGGGGACAGTGGTCAGGAGCACAGGCCCCGGAGCGGGGTCTGCCCCTTCCCAGCTGTGTGGTCTGGAACTCGCTCATCACCTCCGTACCTCAGTCTCTTCATGTGTGAGATGAGGCCAATGGGAATAATAGCTACTGCACAGGGTTGTCTGGCAATTAAACACACTAAACAATGTGCAGTGTTTAGAACAGAGCCTGACACACAGTAGGCACTCAGCGAACACAGCTGAACAAATAATGTGCTTGGGGATCAGCAATCAACAAAAAGGGAAGATCAAGACTGGCCACCTTGCCGAAACCGGTTTGGCTCAGCGGTAGAGTGTCGGCCTGCGGACTGAAAAGTCCCGGGTTCGATTCCGATCAAGGGCATGTACATTGGTTGCGGGCACATCCCCGGTAGGGGGTGTGTAAGAGGCAGCTGGTCGGTGTTTCTCTCTCATCAACGTTTCTAGCTCTCTATCTCTCTCCCTTTCTCTCTGTAAAATATCAACAAAATATATATATTTTTAAGTTAGATATAAGTGTATATATTTAAACTACTTATACCCATTACCCATATTATATATAAGTACAAACATTACACAATACACTTTACATAAATTTACATGAGATAAAGAAGAACAGAACCAGGAGGGGGATGGGAGGTCAGGGTGAGGTGGCTGCAATGCATCTCCAGAAGGGGTTTCACTGAGAAGCTACCTTCCAGGAAACACCGGAAGGAAGGGAGGGGCAAGCTGTGAGACTTCCCTGGGGAAAGCATCCAGACAGAGGGAACAGCAGTGCAAAGGCCTTGAGGCAGGAGGGCGCCCGCAGTAAGCCAGAGCAGCCGGAGTGGGGAGAGGAGGGGGAGCTGTGCTGGAGAAGCCAGCCTTCAGTGACCATGAGCTGCTGTGGAGGCCTGCCTGCTGCCCTCCATCAGAAGGCAAGCTGGGCCGAAACCGGTGTGGCTCAGTGGATAGAGCGTTGGCCTGCGGACTGAAGGGTCCCGGGTTTGGTTCCAGGCAGGGGCATGTGCCTTGGTTGCGGGCACATCCCCAGTGGGGGGTGTGCAGGAGGCAGCTGATTTATGTTTCTCTCTCATCGATGCTTCTAACTCTCTATCTCCCTCCTTCTCTAAAAAATCATTTAAAAAAAAAAAAAGGCAAGCTGGCAGAGCAGCAATTCTGTCTGCTGTAAAGCCCCAGTGGCTAGCACAGAGCCTGGTGCACAGTAAGCACTCAAGTGTTCATTTACTGAGTGAACACATGCAAATCAGGGCCAGTGATGACGCTCCCTCACAGGGAATTGTGCAGATTAAAGGTGGTGGCACAGGAAATGCTCAGCAGGGCAGCAAGCACAGAGTAAGTGGCCCCCGTGCAGGGGGAGGTTGTGAGAACGCACATGTGAACGTTCGGCAAGCGGTAACTTAAGAAAGTGCACTGTGCCGAAACCGGTTTGGCTCAGTGGTAGAGCGTCGGTCTGCGGACTGAGGGGTCCCGGGTTCGATTCCGGTCGGGGGCATGTACACTGGTTGCGGGCACGTCCCCTGTTGGGGGTGTGGGGGAGGCGGCTGGTTGATGTTTCTCTCTCATCGACGTTTCTAGCTCTCTATATTTCTCCCGTCCTCTCTGTAAAATATCAATAAAATATATTAAAAAACAAAAAAGAAAAAAAAAGAAAAAAGTGCACTGTATCTCAGGGTCCTGGAACTTCGTTGTACCTCGGGAACACCTGGGTACTTATCAGAGGTGCAGATTCAGCCCCAAAGATGCGGATTCGGTGGGTCTGCGGCAGGACCCAGGAACCTGCATCTTCTATTAGTGCCCTGGTGACCGAGGCATGTGATTCACAAACTACTGAGAAAAGCTACTACACATGCATGACATTTCCGAAAGCAAGAAGGGGAAGGAGGTTGGAGGAGGCTCCGATCGGAAAGGGGAGCGCGGAGGAGGGAGAAGGCCGGGCCAGGGCCGGTACCTGGGTCAGGGGGATGACCCTCTCCATGCGGAGCATGCGGTCCCGCAGGGCCTGCAGCTCCCGGTCCTTGCTGCTGTTCTGCAGCTTCACCTCCTGCAGGATCCCGGTCAGCTTGTCGATGTGCGCCCGAAGGTCCTCCACCTCTGCCCCGCGGGCTCCCTCCTCGCCACCGCCGCCTCCGCCTCCGCCGCCGCCTTCCTCCTCGCCCACGGTGTCCCAGACATCCCGGGCCACGGCCTTCCAGGCGTCCCCGGGGCCCTCCGGCTTGCCGTAGGTGCGACACAGCTCCCGCATCTTGAGGGCGGCCAGGGCCTCGATCTCGGCCCGCCCGTGGCGGAAGTCAGCCAGGGCCACCTCGTAGCAGATCTCCTTCACGGCCTGCATCTTCAGATCGGCCATGGTGGCCCAGCGCGGGTCTTTGCCCTGCAGCCGCCGCCGCTGCGGGATCTGGTACACCCTGCGCGGGGCGCGGCGCTTGCCGCTGCTGGGCAGGCCACAGCGCTTGACGATGGTCTGGACGGTGGTGGGTGGCAGCTGCTCCCTCAACGAGGAGATGAGCCTCCAGCTCTCCTCACAGGAGCGCTTGTCAGAGTCATCCCCACTGTCGGAGTCCGCGTACTGGGTGGGCCAGAGAGAGAACAAATGGGGGAAGGCTAAGGACATCCCAAAACCCCGAGTCCCAACAACACTGAGACAGCCATCAGAACCGCACACCTGAGGTGGGCTGCTTACCCTCTGCTCACCCACCCACAGAAATCCACCGGCCCCCTCACAGGGACAGTCTGAGCTTACTGCACACCAAGGGTGGAAGCAGTGGCCTATCAGCACAAGCTGCAGCTATATCGTCTCCATTTCCTGCACGTGTGTTACCGCTCAAGATGAGGTTAAAGATTTAAAAGCCACCCTGGCGGTTTGGCTCAGTGGATAGAGTGTTGGCCTGCAGACTGAAGGATCCTGGGTTCAATTCTGGTCAAGGACACTGCTAGGGTTTTGGGCTCGATCCCCAGTAGGCAGCCAATCAATGATTCTCTCTCATCATTGATGTTTCTATCCCTCTCCCTCTCCCTTCCTTTCTGAAATTAAAAAAATAAATAAATAAATATTTAAAAGTCCACGTGAGGAGCAATCCTAAATGAATAGTAGGACCGGTGGAAATCATAAAGGTGCCACAGGACTGACTGGAGCCTGGGAGCCCTGGGAGGAACCCCGGTTCCCTGCAGTGCCCCGCGGGTCACATTTCTCTCACAACCGTCTCCTCCCAGACACCACCCCACCGTCTCCACGGCCACTCCTCACTCTGGCTCGTGTGCACCTGTCTCCTGCCCCTGCGCCCACACGCCTGCCGCTCCTCACCAGGCGCTGCTGCTCCAGCAGAAGGTCAGCCTCTTCCTTCTCCTTCCGGTACTGATTCTCCAGGTCCTGCAGCCTGGGGCGGGACAGAGAGAGGAAGGCCTTGTGAGATTCTGGAGCCACCCATCTCACAAAGGGTGTCCAGCAGCAGGACGCTGGGCCCGGGGGCCCGGAGGGACAGCCTAGAGGAGCAGCCCCTCCTCGCACCTCTTCTCCATCTCCAGCTTGATGTCAATGCCTTGCTGCTCCAGCAGCTCCTTCTGGGCAAAGTTCCAGTCCACGGGCTCAGAGGGTGGTCCTGGGGGTGGGGGGACCCCTCGCTCCCGTTCCAGCCGTGCCTGCTCCGGGTGATTGAAGCGGAAAACGTGGTTCTTGCCCATCACAATCCTATTCCCTGGAGGTGGGAGGAGGGGAAAGTGGACTCGCTCCCCGTGGCAGCAAACTCATCCCCGAGCCCACGGTGTACAAGCCGCCGGGGCCCTGGCACCTGCTCTCCCATCGTGCCGAGCCTGAGGGTGGTCTAAGGCCAGGCTCCTCCGGCCGACACCAGGCACCACCGCCCTGGGCAGTGGGCATCCTGGGCCCGTCTGCCTGGGCAGCTAGAGAAACCAAAACCGGACTCCCGACCGTCACTTCCCAGCCCCACGCTGCTCCCTCGTTCTCTGGGCGCTGCCTGAGACTCACCGGGCAGCGCGCCCTAGCCCCTGCTCTGCACAGCATCCAGCACCCTCCCCGAGCACTTCCCCTACCTGACTTCAGCACCAGGGGCTCGGTCACAAGTTTCCCGTTGACATAGGTCTCGGCTCCTTCACAAGGCTCCAGGGTGACCACCACTGAGGGGAAGAGAAAAGGAAAGGAAGCGATCAGACCCTGGGGCTAGGAGGGTTATGGTCATATTCCCATCTTGCATTACCCCCCGAAATACATGCATCCCCAGTCCCACCCCCCCAGTACCTGTTAGGGGTGTCATGGCCCCTCTGGTGGCAGGCAGCAAGGGAAAGGAAGAGCAGAAGGAGGGTTAGAGCCCCAGCTGAAATTCCCAGGAGCCTTTGCAGGAGCTCTGTCCTCACCCCCCACCACCCTCCCCACAGCATTCCTGCATTCTGTCACTCCTGCCTTCCAGATGCCCAGCCCTTCCTTTCCGACTAGCATTTATCCCGGGGTAGGCCTGGATTCCTCCAGCAGGCCCTAGCCCACTCCTGTCTGATGCATCTTACAAAGCACTACCAGACTAATCTGCTCAAGCCACCGCCAGCAAACAGATCATTGTCTTCACAGGACAAGGTACAGTCAACCCAACCCATGCATTTATCCAGGTTCTCCTCTGAACAAATCACCAAGCCTCCTGCTTGCTGAGACACAAAGATGCCTGAGGCGGCTTCCCATCCTGTCTTCCTATTATCACAGAGAGCCCCGAACCCCAAAACTCCAGGCTCTGCAACTCTTGAGCTGAGGGACATTGAGCAAGTCACCCAACTTCCGTGAGCTAAAAATGTGTCATCAAAGACTTCCCATTCCACAGCTCACAGATGTTAGCGCAGAGTGGCTGAAAGCCCAAATAAAGTGATATGCCAACCTGAGTTATGATTTATGCTGGGAGTAATAGAGAAACGGAAGTGTGTTGTAAGATAAGGCGGAGATGGGACTACTGATACCGTGGGAGTCAGAGAAAGCAGAGAGGAACTCGGCTTAGACAGAGGACTAGACACAAGTATGGGAAAGCAGCAATTTCTGAGCCCATGCTTGAAGAGACCCTCAAATTTCAAGGGGGGAGAAATGATGGAGAAGAAAAAAAAAGACAGAGAAAGAAGCATCACCATGTGCCCCAGGACAACAATGAAAGAGGGCAGCAGAGGAGGGGACGGTGTGCCTGTGATGGGTACCAGTCTACTGCCCGCCCTTATTCCCCGTCACGCCCCCAAATTCAATCACCATTCCACACACAGACTGCACCCCTACTCTCTGCCAGGCACTATCTGAGGTCATGGCAACACAGCAGAAATAAAACCCCAAACCCCAAACCCCTGCTCTTACAGAGCTCACTTCCAGGTGGTAAGAGACGGCTAAGGAACAAGTCAGGAGGTAGTCTCAAGTCAGGAAGAGAGGTATCACAGGAAAAGGGTTCGGGCAAGGAGAGTTAGAAACATCTACAGCTGCCAGGACAGCTTCTCCATGACCGTGAACTCACGGCAATCCGTACTGAGGCAGCCCAGAGCAGAGCTCACAGATAGCCCTGGAGCCTGCCACGCTACATTCAAAACTAGCTCTGCCATCTTCTAGCCCAACTGGTCTTGGGCAAATTCCCTAACCCTGGTCTCAGCTGCCTCACAGGAGCTGCATGAGGAAAAGCAAAGGCACGCAGTAGATGGTCAGTGACAACCATTCTTCTAGGCTCGCGCCCACCCCCTCTGCCTGTCTCTGGCCAAGTCTTCCATCTGCTGAAGAACAGAGGCACAGATGGACGGAACCTTTAGAGCCCCCGGTCTCTGGGGCACAGATTCCTCAGCTGCTTTTCCTGATGTAACTAAAGGTGTTTCACCTGTCATCCCTCAAAACACACTCTGAGCTCCTGAGGGCGGGCTCACTCCGCATGCCTGGGATGATTTTGCTATCGCCTCAGCGCTACAGGAGGGAACCTCAGGGCAGTGACTCACTGGGCTGGATGATTCAACAGCTTTTAGCCCTCAGTGCTGGAAGCGCTGCTGCCACTGAACCAGACCAGAGGATGGCATGCATCTGCTGACCCCACGTGACTTGGGGTGGTGAACACACGATACCATGTACACATGATGCATTGTGGAACTGCATACCTGAAACCTATATAACTTTATTAACCAATGCTCAATTTAAAAAAATAAAAATAATCTGCTGACCCTGAACCCACTGCAGCCCAACGGGCATGTCTTACGCCTGAACTGCGAGCCACACAACAACGTCTTTTTTGATTTTTAAAAACGTGCTGGCACTGCTGGTCCCACCTCCCTGTGCCTGCAAAAGCATCAGACTAGGCACTCCTTTCAGTCTTGTGAGACACAAGATATGAGTCCAAGGTGATGAAGAGCCATGTGTAACATCTGCCGCCCGGCCCAGCACATTCCTACAGCTCAGCTGCACTTGGGCCTAACAACACAAATCATTGCACTTTTTAAAAAAAAACGACTGAGCCAAAACTCAGTGGATAGAACGTCAGCCTGCAGACTGACAGGTCCCGGGTTCGATTCCGGTCAAGGGCATGTGCCTTGGTTGCGGGCACATCCCCAGTGAAGGGTGTGCAGGAGGCAGCTGATCAATGATTCTCTCTCATCAATGTTTCTAACTTTTTTTAAAATATATTTTATTGACTTTTTACAGAGAGGAAGGAGAGAGGGATATAGAGTTAGAAACACTGATGAGAGACATCGATCAGCTGCCTCTTGCACACCCCCTACCGGGGATGTGCCCGCAACCAAGGTACATGCCCTTGACCGGAATCGAACCCGGGACCTTTCAGTCCGCAGGCCAACGCTCTATCCATTGAGCCAAACCAGTTTTGGCAATGTTTGTAACTTTCTATCCCTTTCTTCCTCTCTGTAAAAAAATCAATAAAAAAAAAATATATTTTTTAAATGATTGATCAAGAACAAAATGTTGACCTCAAAATACACCCTGAACCTCAGGAGCATTTTTTTGTTGATGTCAGACAGGCTACTACCTTCATCCTTTGGGCTTGTGATTCTTAAAAGCTTTTGCAGCTGTAGCCATAGAGAGGCAAAATAATCTCTGAAAGTTTTGGGATCAAAGGGATACATGGGCCAATTAACTCCCTGAAACCATTGCCGTCAGAGCTGGATGGATAGACACATTTTCCATCCAGAGATAAATTCAGAAGGCCCACTGGAACAAATAGAATTTCCATAAAAAATGACCAGGCCGAAACCGGTTTGGCTCAGTGGTAGAGCGTCAGCCTTCGGATTGAAGGGCCCCGGGTTCGATTCCGGTCAAGGCATGTACCTTGGTTGCAGGCACATCCCCAGTAGGGGGTGTGCAAGAGGCAGCTGATCGATGATTCTCTCTCATCGATGTTTCTAACTCTCTATCCCTCTCTCTTCCTTTCTGTAAAAAATCAATAAAATCTATATATTTTTTAAATGACCAGGATGCTGTTTTAGGATAAAAAAAAGTCAAGAAAGAAGGCAGATGACCTCTTCACCAAAATGCCAATGCTGTTTCTGCCTCGGACCTCGCCACACACTGCCCTCGCAGCACTCGGGGGTGAGTGCAGACAGCCTGGCCCCTGATCTCCCTAATGCTCACCATGAGCTCAAAGCCCCGGAGAGGGCGAGGACACACGCCCTCGTCCATGGCTGCACCCAGTGCCCCGTGCCCAGTGCAGAGTGTGAACGTGGGCCGTCCCTCTCCTGTCTGGCCACCCCCCTCGCACCCCTCAGCATTACCTTCTCCGTCGGGCTGGGGGATGCTCCGGAACACGCAGTGCTGCTCCCCAATGAACTTCCCGGTGAGTTTGATGTCCACGTCCACCTGGCCGACCCTGGGGAGGCAACGCCAACATTCCCTCAGCAGGAGCCGCACCTTCGCCAATGCCAGCTCATCCCCCTGTGAGCCACGCGCCATTATTCTACGTCGCAGATGAGGACGCTGAGGCTCAGAAGGAAAAGTAACTAGCCCAGGGTCATGCAGCCCGGGAGCGGTGAGGCTGGGATTTGAACCCAGATCTGCCTGACTCCAAAGCTCCCGTGTTACATAGAAGAGAAAAGGGAACCCAGAGGGGATGGGCTCCCCAACATCCTTCGAGCTGATCACCTGAGGCTCACTGCCTACCATGGGCAGCTGGTAAATGCTGTGGTGAGACGGAAAGGGACACCCTCACCTCGTTAACTCTGAGGTGACCCCAGAGGCACGGAGCCCCAGGGGCCAGCAGAGCCATGCAGCCACGTGCAGCACAGGCCCTGCCCGGGACAATGAGGGCCCGGGACACGACTCCCTCTGCCCCACAGGGAGCTCCCAGCGAGGGGGGCCGAGGCAGTGGCGCCAAGGCTAACAACGTGGTGGACTAGATTCCAACCCCGTCTGTGCTCTAAGCCCGTGGTCGGCAAACTGCGTCTCGCGAGCCACATGCGGCTCTTTGGCCCCTTGAGTGTGGCTCTTCCAAAAAATACCACGGCCTGGGCGAGTCTATTTTGAAGAAGTAGTGTTAGAAGTTTAAGTTTAAAAATTTTGGCTCTCAAAAGAAATTTCAATCGTTGTGCTGTTGATATTTGGCTCAGCTGACTAACGAGTTGCCGACCACTGGGGTAAGCAGTCGGGAGCTATCCCCGAAGCCCTGGGTCAGTTTGGTCCCCGGAGGCGGCTCAGCCAAACCAAAGTGGCGGTGAGGCAGGACAGCTGCTCCTCGGCCGGGCTCCGCCACTTCCCGGAGGCCTAGAAAGTGAGCGGAGCTTGGAGCCAGCGTCCTGACATGAGGGTGTTTCCAGCAAGGTCACCAGGAAGGGACGTCACTCGTGTGGCCGTCCCTCTGCAAATCGCACCCCAAAAGGAAAGCTGCCCCACGGGCCGCTGGTTAAACTCTACCTGGTGATGCCATCTTTGATGTGGTAGAGCAGACATTCTGACATCAGGGGGTCTTCATTCAGGTTCACCAGGTGGGGAGTCTGTGGGAAAGCGGGGGTCAGGGAAGGGATCCCGAGAGCCAGCCAGGGGGTGCCGCAGGGGCGGAAAGCAGCTCCAGCGGACGTCCCTCTGGGTTCCAGCATGAGCTGCTCCTCCTCCCCTCTCTCCGAACTCTCCCCTCTCCGTGCTCCCACCACTCCGGCACCTTCTCAACAGCCTCGCCCTCCTCTCCTCACATAACCCCATCCATCTGCCCCCTCCCAGGCCAGCAACCCTTCCGAAGGCCCATTTCTTCAGAGGCACTCGACCACCACCTCCCTGAAACCCAGAGTCCGCCTGCCCTCGCCTCCGCTCTCCCTGCATCCCGTCCCCGGGTCTCATTTCTTCCTTCAAATGTAGCCTGCCACTTCTGAGAGTACAAGAGGGGGCTGGTGAGGGCACTGGTACTTCCCACCTTTTGTTACAGTTTCAGTTTCTTAGGAGCATGGATTGCTTTTACTTACGATCATAATTTAAAAATAAAAAGTGTCAGTTCAAGCCCGGGCTGGGTTTGCTCAGTAGTTAGAGCGTCAGCCCACACACCAAAAGGTCTGGGATTCAATTCCCAGTTAAGGGCATGTACCTCAGTTGCAGTCTCTCACATCAATGTCACCCCCCCCCCCACCTCCCCTTCCCTTCCCTTCTATCTTAAACCAATAGAAAAATACCCTCAGGTGAGGATTTTTTTAAAAAAGTGTCAGTTCAATTCAAAAGCATATAAAACAACAAACCCCTTTCCCCCAATCTTCCCGGCCACGACCCGTTCCCAGCCCTGCTTCACCGGGGCCAGGCCACGCGGCAGCCGCCTGGTGCTGTCCCTGTCAGCCCATCTAACGGGCTGATCATTATATTGCTCCACACTGAAAACTCAGCCCAGTCCCTCCCCCAAGCACCCTTTCCTGACTGGTTTCTCCAGCGGCGCCCCACTGTCCCCAGGCGTGTAACTCTGGAGAGCACCGTATATAAGCCCTTTTCCCTCCACACCCCGCACGCACTGCCGCATCCTGGGGAGGTCTCCTCCCTACTACCTGCTGCCGCGGCCCACCCTGCCATCTCCTGGGGGCTCCGTTTTCCTGCCCATACCACACCATGACGAGTCCTGCTTCTCCACGCAGATCACCCTGCTGGCACCCATGCCCCCTGACTTAAGCCTGCTTTTTTATTTATTTATTTTTTTATTGATTTCAGGGAAGAAGAGAGGAGAGACAGAAGCATCAATGATGAGAATTATTGGTCAGCTGCCTTCTGCACACCCCCTGCTGGGGATCAGTCAGCAACCCAGGCACGTCCTTGACCGGAATCGAACCTGGGACCCTTCAGTCCACAGGCAACGCTCTATCCACTGAGCCAAACCGGCTAGGGCTAAGCCTGCCTTCTACACTGGCATCCGTGGGCCTCGTTCACATCAGAGCCCCAGCCCACCTACCCCCGCCCCTTTCCGGGATCCCTCTCTCCTCTGTGTTCCCACCCGGTGGGACTGGACACTTACTCCAGAAGATCTCCTTCATCCCTAAACATGCCCGCGAGCTGCTCCCTGTGTTCCCCCGCCTGGAACAGCCTCCCTCCCAGCCCCACCCGGCAAAGTCGTTCTCTTCCCTCACAGTCTGTCTCAAATGCCACTTCCTCCACGAAGCTCTCCCCTGCCTTCCAACTGAAGACAAGATCCTCTGCCTCTTTCTACAAAAGTTACTTTCTCAAGACCCTGAGAAGTGCGAGGTGGGACACAGAGATGACGCAACCCCCGATGCTGCTGTCCCGTCAGCAAGGAAATCCGTCAACTTGGGAAGATAAGACTTGGCAACGTTACAAGTGGGAAAGGGATGCCTCACAGCGGAGTTTCTGATCTTTTCACATCTTCACCTAGTAATTCAGTCACTCATTTGTTCCCAGGAGTTGAGTGCCACCGTGTCCTGGGCTGGGGGAGGTAGAGGCAAAGATGAATAAAGGGAAGAACTGCAGGGACTCAGAGTTGGTTCAAGGGGACCTGGTGGAAAGACAGCACGGCTCCGATCTTGAGGATGAGGACGTGGACACGCAGAATGAAGAGCATTCCAGGTGAAAGAGGAGTGTGAACAGCATGGAAGCTTTCCCCAATTACAAGTAGGGAGAAAGAGCCAATAGTCGGGCCCCATGTTTCTTTGGGGACCCTGGATGGTGATCCATGGTGGATATACCATGTATCCGTGTGCCTGCCCCTCTACCCAGGCACCCCAACAATTCCCTGCTGCCACACTTCCCCTCTCCCCGGGGACTCTCACGCCCCTCCCGGCTCTGTAGTGTCAGGAACGCCAAACACTGATGGGCTCTGAGAGCGGAGAGTGATCTCTCCCTCGGGAGAGGGGACATGATTTAGGACAGCGCTCTTCAATCTCTGTTCAGCCCTGGAACCCTTTGTTCTAATGAAACCTTACCTAGAAGCTGAGTATGTCAAGCAGATAAGCAGGGAGCCACTCTGGATGAGGCCGGGGTTGGGGGACTCAGAGTTTGGTCCTCCCCCTACCACCCTTACCCACTCCCACCCCTGTGAAAGCAGCACCAAGCCAGGTTTAAAAGTCACTCAGTTAAGGCCTGGTGGGGGTGGGGGGAGCCCCAGAAAGAGGAAACTTTCCCTAAGTCTCTTGGCCCTCTCCAAGACCAACTATAGCTTTTCGCCTAGGACCACATTCCCAGGCTGGAGCCACCACCCCATTTCCCCACTGGTAGTCTAACAGCTCCCCCTCCTGAAGCATACATGCCTTTTAAACATATGAAAACATGTTCATCCTCACCACCTTGAGAAAATGCAAAACACCATTTCACCAGATTGGCAAAGATCAAAAATTAGAAGAGGGTGAGGATGTTGCTTCTGGGAGTATAGAGTGACATGGTTATTATCTTTGGACGGCACTTTGGCAAAATAGATTAAAATTTTACACAGCTACTATTTGACCCAAATCTCCACTTCTAGGAATTTTTTCTACAGATAACAGACCTATTTAAGACCAACTGTTGTAGCTGAAACCAGTTTGGCTCAGTGGTAGAGCGTCGGTCTGTGGACTGAAAGGTCCCGGGTTCGATTCCAGTCAAGGGCATGTACATTGGTTGCAGGCACATCCCTGGTAGGGGGTATGCAAGAGGCAGCTGGTTGATGTTTCTCTCTCATCGACGTTTTTAGCTCTCTCTCTCCCTTCCTCTCTGTAAAATATCAATAAAATATATATTTTTTTAAAAGACCAACTGTTGTAATATTGTTTATAATATTGAAAATGGGATACAACCTAAATGACCATCATTAGGAAACTGGCTAATTAAATTATTCTACATCAATAGGATATTCTGACACCCCGGAAAAGAACAGACAGAATTTCAATGTTATGTGAAAAAGCAAAGTATAAAGTACTCAACCACTACTATTCCAAAAAGAGGTCATGTATGTAGGCACTCGCGCCTGCATGCACACAGGCCTGCGTCTAATTATACATATCCCACACTGTGTGTGCACTGGCTACCTCCAGAACACGTCGGAACCTGATACGAGGGCTTGCCTCTGGGAGGCAAGAAAGTCCTCTTTCTTCCCTGAGGGAGGAAGAAAGAGGACTTCCTTTTCACTGTGCCCATCTCTCAGCGCTATGGAAAGGTTCTCTTGGTATATATCACCTTTTTAAGAATAATTACAAAAAAAAAAAAAAAAAAGACTCATCCTTATTGGTCCCTGAGCTTCAGCAGGTGGCTTCCCTGTGCGGCGGAAGGCCTCCAGGGAAGAAACACCCACATCTACCTTTCTCCACCATTTCTACCTTTCCTCCAGCCTTGCAACTGTGGTGGAAGTTCCTCAGGTGCCCAGTACCTCAAGGTGGCTGCAAGCTATGTTGAGAGCCATATGTGGCTCCTCCCCCAGAGGCAGACCTCAGAAGGACCCCAAGCCCTGGGTGCCCACCCCTGGACCAGGTCTCTCAGTCCAACCTGCCACCCTCCATCATCCACCCACAGCGCTCACTCCCTCACTATGCCGTAGGCCATGCAAACTCCTCTCTTCAGATCCCTGTTCTGACCCCTGCTTGCTCAGCCTCCCAAACGGCCCTGATCTTATGAGACCAGGAGGGCTTCTTCCAATAACTAGCCACCTCTTCTAGGCAGTCCCCGTGACCCTTCTGCATCAAGCATTTTGGTCCTTCGGAAAGTGGACTAAACAGATGTGGCTAGCTCTCCAGGGGACTGGGAATTCCTGACTTACTCAAACTGGCCTCATCATCCCTTCACCATACAGCTGTGCCGCTGTCTATGGCTAGCATCCATCCTGACTGGTCCGTTCCTATGCTCTGCTGGTGCCTCCACATGCGCTTGATCACTCCTAGCCTGCTTCCTTCCTTCCTTCCTTCCTTCCTCTCAGTAACGATGTACTGAGCACCCGCTACCCACTACACACCAGACACATGACACACGCTGGTGTGCTCCACCGATACCTGTGTTTCCTTAGCCTAATGTTCTCTCTGCTCTTAGCTACTCCAAAATCTTGACCTTCTTTCACACTCTGATCTTATGATATCTGGTCAAACTCCACCAAACAGGAAGCCCTCCACCTTTTCCAGGAAACCAGTTTCCATTCATCTACAGGCTGTACCATCTTTAAACCTCTTGCTGCTTCTGCAATCAACATCTTACAGTTTGGTGCTTATTTCTTTTCTAAGTTATCCTTTTTGAAATGTATTTTTAGCTAATTTTTAAGTAGATACCATATGTACAGACTACACAAGTCAAATGATACAAAATAGTGTACAGTGAATAAGTCTCTATGCAACCAACCTCCAACCTCCCAGGTCCTCTCTCTCTTTCCTGGGCACACACTGTAACCAGTTCTCACCGAGATAAAGGCCAGGCGTGAATTCACATACACACGTGTGAGGTGATGTTTGTAAAACCTAGATTCTAAGCAGCTCCTTAAGGCCCCTAAGGGCAGGGCCCTGTCATCCTTCTGGGTCCCTAGAGTCCCTTGGCCACAGGCACTTACTGAGCACTTGCCTCTTTGGCTAACTGTCAGATGGAGGGAGAGAGAGGGCAGGATGGCCAGACAACACAGAGAGGGGATGCAGGAGTGGGGACAGCAATGATGGGGGGCAATTCAGCGACCTCGTAGGCGAGAGTTAGAACTTATCACTCTCCCACCCCCAACCCTCTTCTCTAAGCACCCAGGGTCTCCCAGGCCTCTTCACCCATCCACTCACTCACCTTCTTCGGAGAGAAGACACCCACGGTGCCCCCGTCCTCCCGGACAGCCACCCCCATCTCAGCCAGCAATGCTTCCCTGCAGGCCAAGAGACAAATGTTAGTCTTACCCTCGCTACCCATGAACTCCTCCCCTGCAGAACCTGACCTCCCCTCCCCACCCCCAATCTTCCAAGGCTCCAGCTGCCCCACTCCGCCTCTCACCTCTCCATCCTCAGGGCTTCCGTCTTGCGTAGTTTCTCTTCCCAGGTCTCATTCAGTTCAGCTATGATCTTCTCTGTTTCCTGGGGGCACGAGGCAGACAGGGATCAGGACCTTCTGGTGCAAGTACCTACCGTGGGGCCCACACCACTCCTGGGATTCCTTCCTCCTCTTCGACCCTGGCTTTGGAGAACTACATTCCCATCAGCCCCCCAGGCCCAGTCCTGGCCAGCTCCAGCTTCCCACCTGCAGCCTCTCCATGGCCTCCTCAGGCCCAATCTGGGGCTCAGCATTGGGGGAGAATGATGGCTCCAGTTCCCCATTGTGTGTGGGGGGAGATGAGGGTGAAGCTGGGGAAGGGGGAGACGCTATAGCTGGCAGAGCACCTCCAGGGCTCCCCTCATCCACCTTCAGGCCTGGGAAGGAGAAAGAAGGCAAAGAAGGAGGCTAAGGCAAGACGTAGCTGATTGAAACGTAGAGAAGGCCTCAGAGAGGACCAGTCTATTAGATGACTCCCAAAGACATCTGGTCAACCTCCACCAAACAGGAAGCCCTCCTACTGCAGCCTTAGCAAATGGGCACCCAGTCTCTGCTTGCTTCCCTCTAATGGTGGAAAGCTCATTACTGAACAAGGCAATGCGTTCCTTCCATGGTTAGATGGCTCACACTATCAGAAAGTTCTTAGCTATGTTGAGCTAAAATCTGCCCCCATTACAGGTAGCCTTTGTTTCTGATCCTGCCTTCTAGGATAAGAAAGACTAGACTATTTTTTGGGTTTTTTTCTCTTACATCTACCTTATCCTTCTGTTACCAAGAATGGACACCCTTATTTCCCCTGCTGGGTCCTTCAGCACCCTGACTGTCCTCAATGGGATGGACCCAAATACTGAATTCGGAGTCAACACCTGACACAGCCCATACAGTTGTACATCCTCTAGAACAGACGTCGTTTTGTATCAGTGAGGCTAGGCAGTAAACTTTAGAAACCATCCCACTACTAACTGTTGTTAAGCTTGTATTTCACACGAACTTCTGCAAGACATGGGAGGTCCCCGCTCCGTATCTGTGTCCCCCCTCCGTATCTGCGCCATGTCGCCGAGAACATGAAGGGCTCCAAGGCCAGTGGCCCTCCCTGCCCCAGGGCTGGGCAAAGGCAAGTGAGGAGGGATGAGGCAAGCCAAGGGGCATCCCTGAGCTGCCCCTCCCTGGAGCCCTACCTCCCAGAGCAGAGGCCGAGAGCCCCTGCGCCATCAGCAGTTCCCGCAGCCGCGCCACCTCCTCCTGCAGCTCCCGGATCAGCCGGGCATTGGGGTCCTCGTTGATGATGGCATTGCAGCGGATCTGCTTGGTGCGGTCAGCATACCTGGGTGAGGAGGGAGGACTGGGATTGGTGAGGCCCAGACGCCGGTGACCTTAGTCTGCTGCCTGCCGACCATTTCCCTCTCTCCCTCCCAGGTTTTGAAATACTGGGGCACCGCTGAGGGTCAACTCTGTCTCATGGGCAGGTACCTGAACTACCTGCCGGCCTCTGAGCTCCCCTGGCACTTGTGCACCCCACCAGAGCCCCACCTGAGGGTGCTGAGAGTCTCCTCGTAATTGATGTCTGCGGGGCTCAGGGCTGCAATCATTGCTGTGCGGGAGTTGCCACCTACGCACGGAGAGGAGGGGAGAGCTTAGGCGGGGCTGGGTCCTAAGGAAAGTCAGACTGGGTCCGGGGGCCTCGGTGCCCAGTCAGGGGTCTGGAGGGCACCGTCCAAGGTAGGGTGAAGCTAAGCACTGTGGAGCTACACATGAAGTCTAGCAGTTAGAGGGAGCAGGGGTGAGGGCAAAGAGACAACAGACATCTGTGGGGCAGAGAGCAGGAGGAGGATGCAGTCAGCAGCGGGTGTGGGGTGAGAAAGGGGTCCTGAGTGGCCCAGTTAGAGGCGCTCGGCTTGGCGGGCAGGGCGTGGCTTTGATCTCAGCAGCGGGGCGTCTTCAAAGGCTGCTCCCCAGGCCGGGGGAGAGTCAGCTGGACAGCTGGAGAATCTGAGCTTCTCGGGGTGGCAAGGGGATTTGTCAAAGGGGGTTAGCAGGATGGCGGCAAGGCCAGCAAAGACAGAGAGGAGGAGCCCCTCACCCAAATTCTCCTTGAGTAGCCAGGTGAGCACAGAGTCCCTGTAAGGGATAAAATCCGACTTCCGCTTCTTTGATTGCTGGGGGACAGAAGGGAGGAGGGGGTCAGGGTGGGCCATCCCCGGTGACCCCTCACCCAGAGCCCCTTTTCTTCCCACCCCGGGTCTTACCATGTCCGCAAGGGCAGAGATCACCTTCCCTAGAGTAGTCAGGGACTTGTTTATGTTGGCACCCTCCTGGAAAGCGACAAGGAATGTGGGGAATGAGGCCCTACTCCCCACTCCAACTCACTTCCCCACCTCCTCCCGCAACCCGAGCCCCAGGTTAGGGTGAGAAACCACCGCACACAGCCCCCAGCCCTGCCCCCGTCCGTCCGTCCGTCCGTCCGTCCCTCCTAAGCCTCCTCACCTTCAGGCGCATGCCCCGGGCTCCTGAGGAGTCAGCCCGCTCACTCCCAGCAAGGTCCACCAAACTGATCTTGCTAACCTGGGTCACAGGAAAGAGGTCGGAGGTGGCTGGGTCAGTGGGGTGGGGCAGGCAAATCAGCAGAACAACCAGCGAGGGAGCTGGGCTATTGGCGAGGGGTGGAAAAATGCAGGAGGGGACGAAGGAACAGGGCAGGAGGAAATGAAATGTATTAAGACAACAGTAAGGGACTGGTTATTCACCCATGTGTGCATTCATTTGTTTGTAGGTATTTGTTTACTTGCCCACTGTGTGCCCGAACAAGGAACAGAGGGATCCAAGCCCTGCCCGGAGAAGTTAGTAAGAAGGACAAACAGGCAAATGGGAGGCTGTACCCATGATCTGAGAGGAGGAGGACAGAGACCTTAGGAAGCCTGGAGAAGGCACTCAAACCCAGCGTGGGCTGGAGGAGGACACAGGCCATTTAGGGATAGTTGGGGGGAGGGGGGTGTCCTACCTTCTCCGAGTCCAGCCCAGTGAGCTGGTCGTGGCAGCGCTGCGTGAAGACGATGGTGAAGACGGCGTGGGAGCGGCTGCTGGTCTCGTTCATGTTGGTGGCGGCCACGGTCCTGGGGGACAGGGGTGGTCACGGGTCCCACCTCCCACCGCTCTGAGCCTGGCGCCCTCCCCTCCACTCCGCCGGCCCACCTCACCTCGCCTTATTTCCACAGTCCATGAGGTCGGCAATGTCTGCATAGGAGGTCACAGCCAATTTAGACAAGTCCTGCACGTAGGGGCCCAGGATGGGGTGCTCCCGGACCCGCAGAGCACCCCGACTCTTGGGGTTCAAGAGGTCGCGTACCCGTTCACAATAGATCTCCATATAGCTCACCTAAGTGGAAGAAAATAAGAAATAACAGCACAGTGGTTACCAGAAGTAGAGAGGGGAGTGGGGAGGGGCAGAAGAGCGTCTGGGGAGGTCAACGGTGAAGGAAGACTTGACCTGCAATGGTAAACACACAGCACAACGTACAGATGATGTATTACAAAATGATACAACCGAAATCTATATAATTCTATTAACCAATGTCACCCCAGTAAACTCAATAAAAAATAAAACGTGCCGAAACTGGTTTGGCTCAGTGGATAGAGCGTCGGCCTGCGGACTCAAGGGTCCCAGGTTCGATTCCGGTCAAGGGCATGTACATTGGTTGCGGGCACATCCCCAGTGGGAGGTATGCAGGAGGCAGCTGGTCAATGTTTCTCTCTCATCGCTGTTTCTAGCTCTCTATCCCTCTTCCTTCCTCTCTATAAAAAAAAAATCAATAAAATATATTTTAAATAATAAAAATAAATAAAACGTAACAAGCAAACAAAAATACTGACTATGAAACCCCCTATACTCCACTGAGTATAAAACCGGTGGTTTCAGCTAAGGTTACCCTGAGCATTCCCAGCACCCGGCATGGTGCTAAGCACCTCCCATGTGCTTCCTGATCCACCCACAACCCTAGGACGGGGACCCTGCCATTATCATTTGGTAGATGAACATGCTCAGCGGCTGAGAGATAAAATCGTTTGCTCAAAGCCACCGTTAGTAACTGGCAGGGCATGAATCCCGGGCTGTCTGACTCAGAGACTGCCCTTGGTCCTAACCACTCTCCCTCCCCTCCGCCCCCGCCTAGGAACACCATGCCCACCCTCATGCCCACCCCGACCTGGGCTTACCTCCACAGAATAGGAAAGCTCAGCGCTCTGGTTCTTACTAACACGAGAGAAGAGGTCTTCACAGAGCTGGAGAGACACAGAAAAGCTGCTGTTCGAGCACACCGGTGGTGCCGGCATCAGTCCAGGCCCTGTCCTAAGTGGTCCAGTCGAACCCTAACTCAGCCCTGAGGGAGGGGCCATTCTGTTTTACGGATGAGAAAACGACCTCAGAGAGGGTCACAGCTAGCACACCCAGGCACCCTGACTCCAGAGCCCGAGTGCAAGGCCGCTACACGCACAGCCAGGGAGAATTACGAGCACCTCTGTTCTCCGCAGCTGGCTTCCTGTACAGTCACCACGGTAACTATGGCACACCAGAACTCAGGGTGGGTATACTCACAGTGGTTATAACAAGGTATATGGTAAGTGGCAGAACCAGGTTCAAACCAGGGCTCTCCAATGCCATAGCTTTGGCTCTCCTTACTGAGCCTTGCTGCTTCCGGAGGGTCCTGGATGTGCAGGTTGCAGCCTCCCCTACCCCCCACCACATTCCCTGTCTCTACGGGCCTCGGAGAGCCAGCTCCCTGCTCCATAACCCTCAGACCCCTCAGGGACGGCGGGGGATGCTCCCGGTCCCGGCAGGTAAGTACCTGGGGCACGATGCCCTGCTGCCCCGGCTCCTGCCGGCCCATCATGGTGTAGGACTTCCCGGCGCCGGTCTGCCCGTAGGCGAAGATGCACACGTTGTAGCCTTCAAAGGCGTGGAGCAGCATCTCCTCCCCAATGTCCCGGTACACCTGCTGCTGAGATGCAAACTGGGGGTCCTCGGCCTAGGCGGAAACGGAGCAGGAAGACGGCATGAGCCCTACATGGCCGGGTCCTCAGTGTCCAGGTCCCAGGAGGCTTGCCCCCGTTGTCAAAGACTGCCCAACGGTCCTGTGTGCTTCCACCCTCGTCACGTCCTAACCACCACTGAGGGTCCGATTCCATTTCCTGCTCATGGTCACAAGCTGTGCCCCACCCCCATCCCAACCAACCCCCCCTCCCCCATGCTATTCCCTCCCCCGGGGCCCACACCGCCTGTCCCTCGCTGCTGAGCTCTCCCCCAGCCCAGCCTTACCGAAGTGTGTGACCAGTAGGAATAGTCGAAGGTGAAGCTTTTGGGGCCATCCTTGCTTTGTTTCGGGTTGATGATGGCTGAGGGGGCGGGAGAGGGCAACGGAGGGCCCAGGTCAGGGACTCCCACCCTCTGCCCGCTGCCCGCAAGCCCCTGAACCCGGGCATCCTAGGACTCCCTCCTCTGTCCTAGTTCATCTCTCCCCTTTAATGCTCCCCACCCCCTCCCGCACCAAAGCTAATTTTGGCTCCCTAGGACCCGCCCCCACCAGACTGCCTCCTTGGATTGGGCAATGGAGGGCTCCGGGCCAGCCTTCCCCCTCCCAGACTGGGAGCACGGAGAGGCCAGCCTGCCCCACCCCCACCCCAGCACCTGCTCTGTGCTGGGCACGGCCCTTCTCCCGGCCCTTCTCCGGGGCGCGGCCGCAGGACTGGCCTGGGTGGTGGGCCCACCCGCCCGGCCGCTGCCAGCCCCCGGGACTCACTCACAGGTGGTGCTGCCCTGCATGCTGACCACACACTTGGCATCCCGGCTGGTCTCGCGGGCATTGAAGGGCCGAACCCTCACGGCCACTTTCACCGAGGCGCCCGTCATGGCTTCAGATACTCCCACCCTCCTCAGCTGGCGGACAGAGACACAGAGGCGGTTAGAACTGCTGGGGGGACCCAGGCATTAACTCCCAGCTTCCCCAAGGAACCAGTCTCTCCACCCCCGCCCCCCCCCCTTCCTCAGCTACCCAACCCCCCAAGAACCCAGTTCCTAGATCCCTGGCCTTCCTCCCCAATGTCACTCCCCTCAGGGACTCCCAAAGGTATTGCTGGCCGTATCCCAGCTCCCGGTTACCTGTCGTCCTGGCCGCAGACCCGGGGGGCTGTATCCGTTCTGGCTGCTACCGGCCCTCGTAGGGGGAGCCCCATCCTACACCTGGGGCCTGGCCTCGCCGGCTGGGGCTGTGGGGGAACCCTGGTTGTGGGGGAAGAGTGGTTAGGGGGCACCTGTAGCTCCAGAGGTGCGTTTGGGGCTGCGCAGGTGGAGAGTAAGGGGCGGGGGGTGATGTCAGAAGAAGGAAGGATGGCTGTCCCTGTGGAGCGGCCCAATGCAATGTGAATCCAAGGGCAGAGATGGCGATATTTTTATTCCTCGTCACTCTCGAGTGTACTACACGTCAGATGGAGGAGAGGCTGCACAGAGGGCAGTTCTGAGAAGGGGACACAGGGGCAGAGACCCCGAGGGTGGCGGGAAGGGGGGAGAGGAGGGGCAGACAGCCACAGATACCAAGAACACCAGAGGCGCGAGAGAGAAGGCAAAATCGAGGCCACGCTGTGAAGGAAATAATGGGAGGAAAAGGAAGGAGAGGCGCGGGCCAACACACACAGAAATGGGGGGACAGGCAGGGAGGGGGGGTTCCAGGGCAAACTCACACACGGGGAGCCCAGAAGAGAAACAAGAGGAGAGAACATCCTAAACTTAAAGCCTACCCTAAAAATTCCCACGCAGGGTCAGGGCCAGCCAGCTCCCACCCTGGGCACACAACTGCCACACAGAGGCAGGGGCTGCCAATGGGCAGAGTGCAAGGGCTGGAGGTACAGCCCAGGACTGGGATCCACAGGGCCCGTGGCCCCAAACCCCGCGCCCAGCCCCCCAGCACTTCCTCCTCAGGCTCCAGGACAATGGGCAGGGGAGGGCGGGGTCATCCTGCATCCCTCCAGCCCGGGGGCTCCGGGTTGGGGAAGCCAGGATACCTGTCTTTTATGGGGAAGGGAGGGGGGAGGGTGACACTGGGGTCCGTCTCCCTGAAAAGGGGGCGAAGGGAAAGGACCAGGCAGGTCCGGGCCCCTGCCTGACGCTAATGCTATGGCGTCCGACCGCTGCCCTGGGGAAGGTGCCAGACTGGAGGCCAGGAATGTGGGTGATCGGGTGCCCACACCCTGGGAGGAGAGGCTGAGCAGCCTACGCCCACGGAGGCAGGGTGGAGAGCGTGGAGAGAGACCGGGGATGCCGCCGCCGAGGCCCCTTCTGAGACCCTGAAGGGCCTCAAACTCCTGTCATGTTGTTTGGGTCCCCCCGCACCGGCCTTGGGGGTGGGGGCGCAGAGCGGGAGGGCTGGTCTGTCCCAGGGCAGGAAGGGAGAGGCTGAAACTAGAGGCTTTTTTCAGGAAGACCAGCCCTGACCCCCAGATCCTGATCACACTGGTGGGGACGCTCCATGATGCCGCCGCCGCCGAGGGGGCCAGCGGAGCAGGGACTGGGCTGGCCCGGCTCGGGGACGGCGGGGAAAGGGCTAGGGGACAGGCAGGTCAGCCAGCGCAGCGCCCAGGAGCGGGGGGCGCAGGGAGGGGCCGCCACTGGGGAGGAGGGGTCGACCCACCCGAACCGGACGGAGCCTCAAGGACCACCCGGACCCTGCCCGCCCGGCGGTCCGCCCGCAGGCCCGGCCCCCGGCCTTCCGGGGAGGCCGTGCGGACCCTGTCCTCCTGTCCAGCCAGCCGGGCCTGGCACCTCTCCGCGCCTCCGCGGGACAAACAGCACATGACCCGGCTCCCGGGCCAGCCGGCCCTCCCGGGGTCGCGCACACACACACACACACACACACACGCACGAGGACCCCGCGCCCGCCCCCCGGCCCGACACATTCCTCCGCGGGCGTCCCTCCCGCCCCTCCCCCAGCTCTCACTTCGGCGGCGGCGGCGGCGGGGCTCCCGGAGCGGCCGGCGCGGCGCACGGAGACGGACTTCCCGGGGAGCGGGGGACGCGAGCGGGGCGATCCGGGGCCGGTTCGGGGCTGCCCCCGCCCCTCGCCGGGTCCCCGGGCGGCGGGCGGCCGATTCACGCCCCGGCGGGCGGCAGCAGAAGCGGCGCCAGCGGCCGGCGCCCGCCCGGGCAGCGCGAGCTGGGGCGGGAGCGAGGGGCGGGGAGCCGGCGGACGGGCGCGCGCGCGCACGCGGGCGGAGGGGCGGGCGGGCGGGGGCGCGCCGCTCGGCGCGGGGGGGCCCGGGAGAGGCTGGAACCACTGTTAAAGGGGCCATGCCCTCGGGACTGCGGGCCCACCGGGCGGGGGTGCGGAACCGAGCCACGGTCGCCGAAGGGCGAGCTGGACGCCGGGGCTCGGGAAGGTTACTAGCGCCTGAGGAGCCAGGGCAGGTGGGGCGGACCCCGTGGGGGACCCGGGCCGGCCCCGCGCACGCGGCGGCGGCGGCGGCGGCAGCGCGCTCGGGGGCGTGGCCTCTCCTAGGGCCCCGCCCAGGAGGCGGCCCCGCGCAGGCCCCGCCCCCGGCGCGCGGTGCGGCGGCCCCGCCCCCGTCCCGTCGCCGCCTCGCCCCCGCCCCCGCCCGGCCCGGCCGGCGTTCTAGAACTCGCCGGCAGCTGCCTCAGGTGCCCGGGCCAAGCGCGGGCTGCGGCGGCTCAGCCACCCGGCGCTCTGCTCCAGCCGCCGCCTCAGGCTCAGGCCGCCCGCCCTGCAGCCCCAGACCGTCCCCTCCCTCAGGCAGGAGCCCTCATCCAGGGGCCGCGCGCGGTCCTCCGGCTCCCAGGCGTGGCTGCCCGCCAAGGCCTGCCCGTGCCCCCCAGTCTGGCTGCCACGCCAGGGCCGCCTGAGCCCCCTTCGGCGAAGCCACCCACCGGCCTGGCCCTTTTCCTCCGGGCAGGGCCGCCCACCCTCTCTCTCTCCCCGCAGCCCCGGCCCCTCCGGCCCTCATCCGCCCAGTGAGGCCTCGGCTGCACCCTGGGTCAACTGCTGGGCGCCCCGTCCCCCTGCCCGAAGCCCCGTCCTGCCCCTTAGACCTGGGTCACCCATTTAGACCCAACCACCTGCGGTCCGAATGGCCCTCAGCCCCCGCCTGACCCCTGAGGTCAGCTTACCCCTGCTGGCCCGGGACGTCCCGTGTGGACCCCCGCCTGCCTTTTGAGCCCAGCTCCCTCCCATCTGCCTCCTCAGCCCCACGCGTCCTCTGTTTTACCTCACCTGGCTGCCTTCCCACCCCACCGCCCGGCCGTTGCCCTTGGATAAAGTTTCCAATCGGCCTCTTCCTTTATGTTTCCTTAACCTACAGGCACTCTTGGCAACTTGCATCCTTCCATCCCAGCTGGCTCTCGGATTGTACATGGCTCCCCCTACCCCTGGCTCCGTGCAACTGACCTTTGCGCACCTTGAGCTGTAGACATTCCCAACGGCCCCCTCCTTCCCTGCCACCAATTGACCACTCTGTCCACACTGAACTGATTTTTTGTTTTTTACCAACCCTCAATTCTCTTAACTGCCCCAACCACCAATTCCACACCACAATCCACAAAAACCTGTCCTGTCTAGTTTCCACCTGCCATCTCTCTTCATCATCTCCTCATTAAGGGACTTAACTGCCATTTTAAGTTTCACTCACTCTGCCAGTGTTTCCCAAACTTCTCTCATGATGAGAATCACCTGGTGGGAGTTGTTAAAATACAGATTCCTGAATCCCAACTAAGAAGTGCTAAACTAGAATTTTTGGGAACATATAGATAAAACTGTATAGAAGTTTGGGAAACACTGTACATTTGGCTTCAGAAAATTTATTTTCTCCTTTATCTTTTTAAAAAATATTTTTTATTGATTTTTTTTTTTTTACAGAGAGGAAAGGAGTGGGATAGAGAGTCAGAAACATTAATGAGAGAGAGAAATCTATCAGCTGCCTCCCGCACCCCCCCTCCCCCACTGGGGATGTTTCCGGAACCAACGTGCAAGCCCCCTGGGACTCCCCGGTCTGCAGGCCAACACTCCATCCACTGAGCCACACCGGCTAGGGCTTCTCCTTTACCTTTTACCACGTCCACGTTTCCTAGGCTCTCCATCTTCAACCTGTATATTCAGCTAATAGACATGTCCAGCACCAGGGATACCTTTAAAGCTCTCTTTCCTTTTTTCAGGGCCCACTCTCCTCTTCTAATCTCCAGGTCTGCTACTGGTCTCATCCCTACAGCCATCTCCATGAGCGAATGACTCATTTGTCGTTATCCTCCCAGCACCAAAGGAGCGACTCGGTCCAGCCAGCCCGCCAGCCCAGTCCAGTCATGCAGGTACAGGAAGATGGAGACAACCTCATCCCCTTTGCCAAGTGAGTCCTCCCCACCCAGGGGGGAGAACAGGGGCAGGATGGGGGGAAGATTGCATGCCTGGGCTCTTTCCTAAGAAGAGTTGGAAATGAGGAACAAGAAGCTCAATGCCTGGGCTCAGGGGATTGATGACTCATTAATTTATTCAACAAATAATTTTTGAACCCTGGCACTGTATTAGGCACCAGAGATTCAGCAAGTAGGAAGTCAGGTCCTTTCAAAGAGCTTACATTCAAGAAGGAGGAGACAGAATATGCAAATACACCTCATTTCAACTAATAAAAAAAACAAAACAGGAGTGTCATAGGAAAATAGAATGTCATGAGGTGATTGTGGAAGACTGTTCTAGGGAGGGGAATTTAAATTGAGATCTGAATAATGAGAAGAGGCCAGTCTGATAAGAACCACTGGGGAGAAAAAGGAGTCGTAGGTTTTATTTTTTTTTTTTTTACTTCTTTGGAAGGGAGAGAGGGGGAGAGGAAAGAGAGAGAGGGGAAAAAAGAGAATTGATTGTCTCCTGCACGAGACCTGACTGGGGCTGGGGATCAAACTCCAAGACCCTTCAGTGTGAGGGCCGTGGCTCTGACCACTGGGGAGCACCAGCCAGGGTGGAAGAGCAGGTCTTTTAAAGCTCCCAGGAACAGGCGTGGTATATTCTAGGACCAGGATCAGGCCAGTGTAACGGAAACTTAGGGATTAGAGAATGATAGACAGTAAATTCAGACAGTTAGGCAGAGGACCTAATAGGCCATTGAAAAAGAGTTTGGATTTAACTCCAAGTACAATAGAAATCAGTGGAAGTTGGAGTTTTTTTTTAACCCTCACCTGAGATATTTTTTCCATTGATTTTTGAAGAGTAGAAGGGAGGAGGAGAGACAGAGACACCCATGTGATAGAGACACATCAATTGGTTGCCTCCCACATGTCCCCGACCAGGGCTGGGGATTGATCCAGCCTGCAACCCACGTAGGTACTTGACTGGAATCAAATCTGAGACCCTTCAGTCCTCGGACCAATGCTCTAAGCCCTAGAAAAACCAGGTAAGGCAATCAGTGTAAGTTTTTAAGCAAGGAAATTACTGCAGGCTTTTCTTCTTCTTCTTCTTCTTCTTCTTCTTCTTCTTCAACTTTTTCATTACAGAAAATTTCAAACAAATACAGAAGTAGAGAAGGTAGCAATAATGAACTCAACTTCAATAGTTGTCATTATACGGATAATCATCTCATCTGTATACTCACCCAGCCTCCTACTACTCAGATTATTTTGAAGTAAATCTCAAATTATACATCATTTCACATGGTCACTTCTAAAAGGCCACTCAAGCTGTTCTGTGAAGAGTAGTTTGTAGGGGATCAGATAGAAAGAGGGAGAAGAGCCGAAACTGGTTTGGCTCAGTGGATAGAGCGTCGGCTTGCAGACTCAAGGGTCCTGGGTTCGATTCTGGTCAAGGGCATGTACCTTGGTTGCAGGCACATCCCCAGTAGGGGGTGTGCAAGAGGCAGCTGATCGATGTTTCTAACTCTCTATCCTTCTCTCTTCCTCACTGTAAAAAAACAATAAAATATTTTTTTTTTAAAAAAAAAAGGAAAGAAAAGAAAGAGGGAGAAGAGGAAGAGGCCATTGCAATGGTCCAGCAGAAGATGAGCTGGAATATGGTGATGGGAGTGGAAATGAGGAGGAGTGGTCAAATATGGGTATTTTTTTCCCCCATTTTTTAATTAAGGTATTATATGTGTACATATCTTACCAATCCCTCCCATTCCCATACATGCAAATATGGGTATATTTTACATGTAGAACTGATAGGACTTGCTGATAGATTTGGGAGGTGAGGGGAAATGAGGTTTACCAGGTTTGGGGCTCTAGAAACTGGGCATTTCAGTGAGACGGGAAGGCTCAGGAGATGTTGAGTGGGCAGTTGAACCTGCAAGTCTGGAGTTCAGGAAAGGAGCCGGCTAGAAACACAGATTTGGGAGTCATTAGCGGTATTTAAAATTATAGGGGCAGGGGGAGATTAAGTCACGGGCCTGCTTGAGATCGCCTAAGGAGGGATGGAAATGGAGAAGACGCAGGGCTCAGGCCTAACCCCTTGGACGCTCTCCTCCTGGAGAGCAGGCGAGCATCATCATCAGTCTGCAGGCTTGGAGGTGAGGAGCACTGTTTTCCAACAGCTCCGTACGCCCCTCGCCACCTGCAAAGACACCGGTCTTCCTGGGATGGGGAGACAAAGCGGGAGTAAACAGGGGTTTCGCTCTCCTGCATCCTTGCATTAACCTGTCGGTCATCATCTGAGTAGCTAATAGCTGGGCCTTCCTATTCAACAGCCCCGCTTGCTAAACACGATGTTCTCGGGTTGTGGGGTGCAGGAGCCTGAGATTCAGTGAGATCTGAGGCTCAACAATAGCCAATCCCCACCCTCATCCCAGCTCCAGGCTCCTTTCAAACCAGAGGCTTTACCCCTTCCTCAGCTGACATGGATTCAGTGAGGCAGAGCCTGCGGGAGTCTGAGTAGTCGTAAGGTCTCATGGAAAGACAGGGAGACCTCTGGCCCTGCCATTTGGCTCAGTGGACAGAGTGCCAGCCTGCAGACCAGAGGGTCCCAGGTTTGATTCTGGCCAAAGGCACGGACCTTGGTTGCAGCCTCCTCCCCAGCCCAGGGATCCTGGCAGGGGCGCGTCCAGGAGGCAACCAATCGAGGTGTCTCTTTCACATAGATGTTCCTGTCTTTCCCTCTCCCTTCCACTCTCCCTAAAAATCGATGGGAAAATATCCTCGGGTGAGGATTAACTAAAAATAAATTTTAAAAAAGACAGGGCCTCTGAATCCCTGGGGTGAGTGGATGTAGGGAAGAGCCAGACCCTACCTCCCGTGTCCTCACCTCAGGTGCTCCAGGGTGGTCAGCCGATCTTCACCCCCAAGCTTGCCTTCCCGGAGCCTCAGACTGACACCCCAGCCTTATGGAGACACCTTCTGGGACAACCTTAGCCAAAGGCCCAGGTGGGTAGAAACGGAGAAAATGGGGACTAACGGGAGGTGGGAAGGTGAGGCTGTACAATTGTTAACACTCATAAAGCTTTACAGCCCTGGCCGGTGTGGCTCAGTTAGCTGGGACAAGGAAAGGTGACAGGTTTGGTCCCTGGTCGGCACAAGTGAGGAGGCAACCGATCAATGTTTCTCTCTCCCTTCTCCTCACTCCAAAATCAATAAAAGCAGGATTAAGGGGGACGCACGGGGGGGGGGGCTTCATGGCCACATGCCCTGGTGTGGGAACAGCCGCCTCGCTGGCTGATGGGCATTGCAGCTTCCAAAGCCAGACAGACAGGTGGGTGGGGGAGATCTTTAGAGAAACAACGTGGATGGGGTGCCTCTGCAGTAACCCCCCTTTTCTGTGCTCCACAGCTCCTCCTGGATGGAAGAACAGTGCGGCCCATCCCTGCCGGTATGACAGACGGTCTGCCCCTCACCACTTCCCAGCTAAAACTGCACCCCAGCTCTCCGATTCCGCGTTCCCTCTAGCGCCCCCCAACCAAAGCACGGACCGGGCCCTCCTTTCCGTCGGTCATGTTTCCCCATCACAGCCATTTTCGAGATCTGAGCTTCCCAAGACCCCGCACTCCCTCGTTCAGTGGACGATCCCCTGAGAGCCCCAGTGCTGCCGTCTCCCTCCTTTCCCCTCTGCACAGAGAGCCACCGGTCCTTCCCAGCCCGGCGCGTACGCCCCTGAGGGGCTCCCACCCCCCGAGATGCTTTTCAGAAGAAAGAGGAGGAGGTCGTATTTGGCAGGAATGCGGGGATCCGGGGGCGTCCCAGCCCGCGTAAGGGCTGTCACTTACCACCTGGAGGATCTGAGGCGGCGACAGAGAATCATCAGCGAGTAAGGAGAGGCATCTGGGCTCCTCCGGGCCCCAGCAGGGTTTGGAGGCAGAATGGGTTGAGCTCAGGAAGGAGGGGGGGGGATTTTTGCAGGAATTGGAGGTTGTTTGGGAATGAGTCATGAACCTGGTGGGACCGCAGCAGAATTTCCATAATGTGGGAAGGAGGGAACTGAGGGCCGGTGGGTGAGCCACAGGGGCCGGAAGAAGCGGAAACTGGACCACTAAGCACAGGAGAGCGCGCCCGAGAACGGGAGGACAGTGGGCAGCTGGTGGTCCCCCCTGAGTCCTTGCACTGAAAACACTGCAGTCTGAAGGGAGCAGACAGGGAGGGGAGCGTTGGCAGTCAAAGGACAGTGCCCCTGGGTCCCGGCCGGCAGTATTTTAGGGCAGACAGGTGAGGCACGGAGAGACGGGAAGCCTGGCCCCAGGCACCTCGGCTAAGCCTAAAACCTCCACAGACTCAAGCAGGCCCAGTGGGGCAGCCCTGGCGCTGCAGCCGGGCCCCCGGCGCCTGCAGAGGCGAGCGCTGGGTGCCCCGGCCCCAGCGGACGCCCTGATCCGGAGGAGGAGGGGGCGGCCCACCCACAGGAAGAAGACCACGTCCTCCCTCCCGGCAGGGCCCAGGTACGGGTGGAGGGGAACTTGGAGGGGTGACGAGGGTGATGTGGGTGCCTGGGCTTGCACGGAGAGGCATCGAAAGCCGAGAGCCGAGTTGGCTTGCTGAATTTGCGGGGAACAAATCAGAGGTGTGGGGGTATCTGGGTATGGGCACTGGGAAATCTGGAGGGATATACTTTTCATTCCTTTTTCAATCTCTCTCCTCTGTACAGCTGCTCTGGTCTCCCTGGAGCCCCCTGGTCCAGGAAGGATCTTTCCTCTCCGGGCAGCTGAGCTCTCTGCCCCCCTGCAGCGCTTTCAGAGCCAGTAGGGACCCCCTTTCCAATAGCTGGGGGATGGCGCTGCCCGAGGAATAAGGAAGAACCCCGATAAAGCATCCGCGGACTAAAGAGGCCCATGGATGGCAAAGAAACCATCCTGCCTACCCGACAGGCTAGCGCTGCCTCAGGGCCCCGAGCCGCCTCCTCGTCGCTGGAATCGCCCCCAAAGGCATTTCCCCGTCTTAGTCCTTCGCCTCTCGCGGCTTCCCCGCCCGTGTCCGCCCCGGGCCCTGACAGCCCGGCCTCCGGCTCCGCCCGCCGCTCTCAGGCCCCAGCGGCGGGCCCAGCCTCGCTCCCGGCGTTCGTTTCCCGGGTGTTTCATTAAAAGGAAAACGCGTTGAGCCCAGAGTTGTCTTTCCGGGAAGCAGTGATGGAAAGGCTGAGGGCAAGACCCAGCCACAGTGAAGTCGGGCTGGGTCCCCAAAAGCCAAGGAGCCATGCCCCGGCCTAGGAGTCTGGCCCCCCCCCCCCCCCCCCGCCCAGTCCGGCGTCCCTCGCCCCGCACTGGACAGCCCCGCGCCCCGCGTCACGCCAGCGGGGCGAGCTTCCGCCCCCGGGACCCTGGAACCCCGGGACCCCGGGACCCCGCCCCCGCCCCGCCGCCTCCTCAGGGACTTCCCGGCGCCCAGCCCATCCCCCGGCGCCCCCGGCGCCCCGGAGCCCCGGAGCCCACAGCGGCGCCAGGCCCTCCGCGACCCTCTTCCCTTAACGGGAGGCCCCGCCCCGTGCGCAGTGACGTCGGACGCGCTGTCAGCCGGCGCTGGGGGGGGTCGGTGTGGGGTAGAATGGCCGCTGCCGCCGTCACCTGCGGGACCCCGGGAGGTAAGAGCCGGGCCCTCCGCCCGCCTCCCGCCCCCGCGCCAGGGGGCGCCACTCCCCCGGCCCCGCCGCGGCGCCGCGCTGGGGACCGCCGCCCCGCTCCGGCCGCCCCGCCGCCGCTTCCGTCCTCCTCCCCCGCCCCGGGAGCGCGCCGCCAGGGCCCCGCCGCGGACCCGCGCTCGGGGACTGCCTTGGGGACCCCCGAGCCCCCCCGCCCTTCGGGCGCCGCGCGCCCGCCCGCGGACTCTGCCCCGCAGTTCCTCCGGAACATCCCTCCCTCCCTCCCCGCGGACCGGAGGGAGGCAGGACCCCCCCAGCTCGGGGCTTCTCGGGGACCCCCGCCCCCCACACACACTGGGGGCCGCCCCCGGGCCCGCCCCGCACCCTAGTAGGCGGCTGAGCCCGGACTGTGCACCTGCGCCGGGGGCGGCGTCCTCACCCCAACCCACGCAGCCGAGCCCGGGGGCCTCCCCCTCGTCATCCCGGACACCTGGAGCCCGCGCCGCCCACAGCCTCCTCCGGCCCCATCTGTCCCCGAGGGGGCCGGGCTGGAGCGGGGCAGATGGTGTGGGGGCCGCGGAGGCCGGGCAGCGGAGGCGTTTGGGGAGGGTGGGGAGGGCTGTCCTGAGGGTGGGAAGCGGGGTGGTGGGTGAATATCCCAGGTTGTCCTAGGCCGTGACCATCCTGGACCCGAGAGAGAGGAGGTGAGGATGGGTTGTCAGGTCTGTCTTTCCTCTGGGAAAAATCAGACAGAGAAGGGACTCAGGGTGTGTCTCCTAAGGCCTCGCTCTCCGCTGGACTTAGATCTCCTGCCCAACGCCCAGCGCCCCACCCCCAGCATCCCGGCTCCCATTGCCAAACCATTCTCCAAGGACCGGATGCCCTGAGTCCCAGTCCCCGGACCTGCCCCGCTGTAGGACGCCCGCCCCGCCGGTGTCTCCCTCCCCCCCTCCCCCCTCCCCCACTCCGCCCTGCCTACTGACTCTTCCTGGTGACTCTTCCGTCAGGGCCCACTCACGTTGGTTCCTGGCACCGGGTCTGGGCTCCCCCTCTTCCCCCCTCCCTGGCTCTCCCCTCCCGCCAGAGCCCATCCCCTTCCTTCCCTCTTCCCCTTCTCCCCCATGGCCCGGTTCTGCACCGCCTCTCCCACCTCACCCCGGATAAGTGCGAGGGCTTCGGCCATGACCCGTTCTCTCTTACCCCAGCACAGACTCCCCCTCCCCCCGGCCCCTCCGGCCAGGGGTGACCTTGCCCCTGGAGCCCTCACCATGAGTACCAAGGACACCACCGAGGTTGCTGGTGAGTTGGCAATCCAGGTTCCCACGGGGGACACAACCTCCCTCGCCCCCGGGCCCTGTGGTTGGTGCCTGTGGTTCTCGGCCTCCCTGCTGTCCTCGCTCGGTCCCGCCGGGCTCTGGGTCCAGCCCTTTGCCCTAGGCGGCCCCCCGAGCCCTCCTCTCCGGTTCCCCCCAGAGAACAGCCACCGCCTGAAGATCTTCCTCCCCAAGAAGCTGCTGGAGTATCTTCCGCGATGTCCACTGCTGCCCCCGGAGCGGCTGCGCTGGAATACCAACGAGGTCTCCTAGGGAGCCGGGACGGGGCGGAGCTGGTGTGGAGAGAGGGAGGGAGGGTCTTCCTCCCTCCGGGGTCTGGCCACACTCCCGGTGCAGAGCACTGCTCCCGCTCTTGGGGGGTCCCAGGGGAGGGTAAAGACCTGCATCTTGTAGGAACTGAGTAAGAACAGCCACCCCCTTTACAGTATTTCTCACAAACCGGGTGCTGTGTTAAGCACTTGACCTCCCCTATCTCGTGCTGCCGCTCTGGTGATGCTATCTCTGGAGCAAGCACGGTTAGCCCCGTGGTAGAGAGGAGGAAATGGCTCACCTCGTGTGCTTTCTGAGGCCTCTGGAGCTCCTGCTTATATTTATTTTTTAAAAAATATATATTTTATTGATACTTTACAGAGAGGAAGGGAGAGAGAGAGAGAGCCAGAAACATCGATGAGAGAGAAACATCGACCAGCTGCCTCTTGCACACCCCCCCACTGGGGATGTGCCTGCAACTAAGGTACATACGTGCCCTTGACTGGAATCAAACCCAGGACCTTTCAGTCCGCAGACCGAAGCTCTATCCACTGAGCCAAACTGGTTTCTGCTAGAGCTCCTGCTTTTAACCACCACTTATGATTGCTCCTTCTGGAGGGCACATCCTGTGTTACACACCTTCTGTGCTCCCTCCACCCAGTGCTTTGTATGTACTGGTGGTTGGTCGTTGTTGATTTATATTTATTTATTTATTTATTTATTTATTTTTTATTGATTTTTTTACAGAGAGGAAGAGAGAGTCAGAAACACCGATGAGAGAGAATCATGGATCAGCTGCCTCCTGCACACCCCCCACCGGGGATGTGCCCGCTTCTAAGGTCCATGCCCTTGACCGGAATTGAACTCGGGACCCTTCATTCCGCAGGCCAATGCTCTATCCACTGAGCAAAACTGGCTTCGGCAATCGTTGTTGACTTGATTATTGGACTAGAAGAGGGCTGTCAGTCAAAAGGGGTGTGTGTGTGTGTGTGTGTGTGTGTGTGTGTGTAAGAGAGAGAGAGAAAGAGAGAGAGAGAGAGAGAGAGAGAGAGATTGTTAGGGCTAGAGAGGTCAGCAGCGCATCATGGAGCTCTGGGAAGGGATTTGGTCTATGAGTGGCTAGGATTTCCAGACTCAGAGAGATGCGTACATGGCGCTTCAGACTTGTACAGGATGTTGCTGCTCAGCTCAATTTCAGGGAAGTGGTTCAGTTGGCAGGAATGGTAGGTGCAATGGTGGGTGAATGTGGGAGCGATGGTTTGATCCCTGGTCAGGGAGGACCTTGGAGTCAGGCTGAAGAATCTGGAATTGCTGGTGATGTTTTCTGAGTCAGGAAGTGGCACAAAGTGGAATTTGGAGAGTGAAATGATGATGAACAAAGAATGATGTAGGGCTTGGGTCTGGCCCCAAGGTAAAAGCCCCAGTTGGAAGGGAGGGAGGGAGTCGGGCTGATGGAATTCCAGAAGTTAGACTTGTTTGCGATGGAACCTGGGATTCTTAGAAGGACACAAGCTTTGCTGGGTCCAGAGAGCCGGCGGCATCCTCCACTAGCTGCCAGAATTCCGTAGAGAGTGACCGTGAGGGGTGGCCAGGAGGCCAGTCTGAGACTGTATGCGTGCAGGGGACCCCGCCTGAGTCCCTCCGCTTCCACAGGAGATTGCATCCTACTTGATCACCTTTGAGAAGCATGAGGAGTGGCTCTCCTGTGCCCCAAAGACAAGGTGAGAGAGGTCGTGAAGGTGGCGAGGGGCGGGGGTCCTGGGTTTTGTTCACTCCAGGCCAACCCTGCCGTCTTCAGGCCTCAGAATGGCTCCATCATCCTCTACAACCGCAAGAAGGTGAAATACCGGAAGGATGGCTACCTCTGGAAGAAGCGGAAGGACGGGAAGACCACCCGAGAGGACCACATGAAGCTGAAGGTCCAGGGCATGGAGGTAAGGGAGGCGTCCTGCTCGTCGGCCGTGGCCCAGCCTTCCAGCCCTTAGCTGGGTTCCAGCCCCTCAGGACTCGGGACCATTGTCTGCCTCGCCACCCTCCCTCCTCACTTGCTTTGCACCATCTGCCTGATGGCCCACTCTGCACCCCATTTCCCTCCATGTCCCAGCTCGGGGGGGGGGGGGGGGCTTAGGGTACGCCTCCCCTGGAGGACACCAGTGCTCACCTCACACGCACTTCCCTCAGGGGTCCGCGACAGGTTTTCCTTCCCCAAATCATTGCTCCTCCTCTCGGTTGTGTTCGTGCCCCGCCCTCGCATTTCTAGACAGTCCTACGTCTCAAATGTGATCCTCCTCAAATGTGACCCTGGCCCCAGGGTGTCCTTCTCCTCCCTCCCATCCGTGACTTGGGGGGCTGGGGTTTTAAAGGCGGGGGGGGGGGAAGAGGTGGGGGTGGGTAAGGGTTGAGGTGGAACTGGTGGAAAGATTGGGATTCCTGCAAAGGGACTGAACAGAGGAAGACTTGGGGAGCAGACTAGCCCTCCCCCCACCCCAGCCTGTCTCCTGGCAGTGTCTCTATGGCTGCTACGTTCACTCTTCCATCGTCCCCACATTCCACCGGCGCTGCTACTGGCTGCTCCAGGTAAGGATGGGGGCGCTCAGGGAGGCACACTCCTCCTGGCTCTTTGAGGGAGATGGGTGGAAGGGCGCAGTGAAGGGTGGCCAGTTCAGAGTGGGTGAAGGGACTTGGGTGGTGGGCAGTTTGGGATAGAGAGAACCAGAAGTTGGGGGTGGAGTTGGGGGGTGCAGGGGGGAAAAGCGGAGACCAGGAAGCCGAGCCCTTGGATCTCAGGACCCCCTCATGCTCCGTGTGTGTGTGCCCCTGTGCCCTCAGAACCCTGACATCGTCCTTGTGCACTACCTGAACGTCCCGGCCCTGGAGGACTGTGGAAAGGGCTGCAGCCCCATCTTTTGTTCCATCAGCAGCGACCGGCGAGAGTGGCTCAAGTGGTCCCGGGAGGAGCTGCTGGGACAGCTGAAGCCCATGTGTAAGGCAGCAGGGCTGGCGCCGGGCTCCCGGGGAGAGTGGAGACAGGGCCCGCCCGAGGCACCAGGAGCCACGGGGCAACACGTCCCCCTGAGCCAGAGGGTGCTTGCCTCCGGGGGGCGCTAGGCCTCCCGGCGAGCTCTCGCGTGCAGAAGGGACGGCTGCAAAACTACAAATGCAAGCAGTCTCGAGGCTGCCGGCCTCTGCGCACCAGGCCAGAGGTCTTGGAGCATCTCAGGTGCTCGAAGGAGCCGAGCTGATGAGGTGCCCTGGGGACTTTTGAGGGGGTCCCATAGCGCTTCCCCCCACCTCTCCCCTAGTTCATGGCATCAAGTGGAGCTGTGGGAACGGGACAGAGGAGTTCTCTGTAGAGCAGCTGGTGCAGCAGATCCTGGACACCCACCCGACCAAGCCCGCACCACGAACCCACGCCTGTCTCTGCAGTGGGGGCCTTGGTGAGTGGCCCGCCTTTGGCGTTTTATCTGCCTTCTGCCCTCAGCAGCTCCTTCCACCCCAGCACTACCAGCCTTAGCTTCACTCCTAATTGGTACCCCCGTAGTTCTGTGCTTTTGTCCTTTTTTTAAGGTTTTACCTATTTTTCTCACCTCTCCTCCATGCCCTCTGTCCCCGCTTCTTCCCCCCCCCCCCCCCCCCAGCCCCCACGCTCCTTCAGTCCTGTTTAACACAGGAAGGAGGAGTATATAGCTGGGTGCGGATCAGGCTTCGCTGCCCCCCAGTGGCCGTAATCAGTATTGCATCTCTAGTGTAGAGCGGAGTCCCGGGAACCCCGTGAAGGTGTGGGGAGAGGGGTGGGTGGGTAAGGGTTAAAGAGGAATTTGTGGGAAGATTGGGGTTCCGGCAAAGGGACCGCAGGGAGGAAGAGTTGGGGAACAGACTGGCCCTGCCCCCACCCCAGCCTGGGAATGACGGAGAAAGATGCGGCCTATCCCTTCTCTCTTCCCTGCCGCTCTCCATTCCAGGTTCGGGGAGCCTTACGCACAAATGCAGCAGCACAAAGCACCGCATCATCTCTCCCAAAGTGGAGCCCCGCGCTTTGACCCTGACCTCCATCCCCCGCCCCCATCCCTCCGAGCCCCCTCCGCTGATAGCCCCGCTCCCCCCAGAGCTCCCCAAGGCGCACACCTCCCCGTCTTCCTCCTCCTCCTCCTCCTCCTCTTCCTCGGGCTTTGCAGAACCCCTAGAGATCAGACCCAGCCCCCCCACCTCTCGAGGGGGTTCGTCGAGGGGAGGCACCGCCATCCTCCTGCTGACGGGGCTGGAGCAGCGTCCGGGGGGCCTGAGGCCCACCAGGCACTTGGCTCCCCAGCCTGACCCGCGCCCGTCCCCCCTGAGCGTGGCCGTGGTGGTCGGCTCTGAGCCCTCGGCCCCACCCGCCCCTCCCAGCCCCGCCTTTGACCCCGATCGTTTTCTCAACAGCCCCCAGAGGGGCCAGACATACGGAGGGGGGCAGGGGGTGAGCCCAGACTTCCCGGAGGCAGAGGCTGCCCACCCCCCCTGTCCCGCCCTGGAGCCCGCTGCCGCCCTAGAGCCCCAGGCAGCGGCTCGGGGTCCCCCTCCGCCGACAGTAGCGGGTGGGAGAAGAGGAAACCGCTTCTTCATTCAAGATGACGACGGTGGAGGGGACCTTAAGGTCCAGGGGCCTGCGCCGCCCGTCCCTTCACCCCCTCCTTCCCCGCCGCCCTCGCCCGCGCCCTCGGAGCCGTCGGGCAGGGTAGGAAGAGGGGAGGCCTTGTTTGGAGGAGCCAGTGGGGCCGGCGAGCTGGAGCCCTTCGGCCTTCCGTCGTTCCCAGACCTCATGGGAGAACTCATCGGCGAGGACGCGCCGGGCACCCCCGCCCCGAACCCCCAGCTCTCACCCGCTCTCGGCACCATCACCGACTTCTCCCCAGAGTGGTCCTACCCGGAGGTGAGCCCCTCTTACCCCGTGGTTTGGGGCCTAGTTGCCATGGCTGCTTAGTCCTCCCAACCTCTGTTTTCCCACTGTGTGGCTTCTTTCCTGTTTCCATAGTCCCTCTGACTCACCCTTCTCCCTCCCTCCCCGTCCCCGTGGTTGTGCGTCCCCAGGTGCCCGGGGGCTCCGTTCCCTCGGGCCGGTCACAGGGAGGGCACTGGGGCGACGTAGCAACGTAGAGAAGACATAGGAAGACATAGTCGGGGTGTGACTGCAGACATTGGGGAGCTAAAAGACTGTCTCCATAGAGCAGGGAAGTTCTGCTTTGTGCTGCCCTAGTGAGGGGAAGGAGGAACTACAGTTGGGGCCTAAACAAAGGACTTCCTCCCGAGGACAGCTGTCTGCACATGAGTCAGTAGCCTTGGGTGAGACTAGCGGGCTCAGGCGAGGGCAGGATGTTGGGGAGGAGGGACAGACGAGCTGACCTTACCCCGGGGTCCTGTCCAGGCCCTGTACCTCCAGACTCTAGCACAGGGCCCGAGAGTCTGCATTGATGAGTCAGTGAGTCAGTGAGTGAATTCCGGCAGAGCTCTAGCCACAGGGCCCTCTCACTTCTTCTTTTTTTTTTTTTTTTAATATATCTTATTGATATTTTACAGAGAGGAAGGGAGAGGGATAGAGACCTAGAAAAGTCGATGAGAGAGAAACATCGACCAGCTGCCTCTTGCACACCCCCTACTGGGGATGTGCCCGCAACCAAGGTACATGCCCTTGACCGGAATCGAACCCGGGACCTTTTAGTCTGCAGACCGACGCTCTACCACTGAGCCAAACCGGCTTCGGCAGGTCCTCTCACTTCTGTCTGCAGGGCGGGGTCAAGGTGCTCATCACGGGTCCGTGGACGGAGGCCTCGGAGCATTACTCCTGTGTCTTCGATCACATCGCAGTGCCAGCATCCCTTGTCCAGCCTGGCGTCTTACGCTGCTACTGTCCCGGTATGGGGATGGGGATGGGGATGGGGACTGGCGGGGGGAGGGCCGAGCTAATGGCATTTAGGACTTCTGGAAGCACGGGGGGGGGGGGGGGGGACACAAACGTGCTGAGCTGTTCCTAAGAGCACAAAGCGCTCAGTGCTGAGGCCGAGTCCCATGTCCTCCGGCAGGCCAGTGAGTCTGGCTTCTGGTCCAAGAAATCCACTCCTTCCTAGACTCGTGACCTTAGATACGTCTGCTCTTTTCTCGGGTCCTTGGCCTCTCCTCCTGGAAGGTCAGGGGGTCTCTGATGTCTGTTCGGGCACAGGAGCCGGAGTCCGGCTCTTGGGAGAATGAAAAGGGAGAGATGTTGGTCTCCTCCCATCAATCTTGGGACTGAAGGACATCGACTCCCATCTAATACAGTAGCCACGCGTGCCCATTGCAATCAACGAAAACGAAGTAAAATTTAAAATCCAGTTCCTCGGTCACGCTACCCACATTCCGAGTGGTCAGTAGCCCCCTGGCCAGTGCTGCCCCATGGAGCAGTGCGGATAAGCACTTCCGTCACTGGAACGTTTTGTTGGGCAGTGCTGGTCTGGGCGTCACTGCCAGAGCCACCTCTGGTCTCTGCCCTTTTGCCACCAACCTTGCCCCCGACCCTGCACTCGGCAGTCCGCCTCGCTGAGGGACCCAGAGGCTCCCAGTGGCACGGTGGCAGCCTTGTCGTCCGTGCGTGTGTTCTCCCCATCTCGACAGCCCTGGTCAGAGGTGCCCAGGCCATGCGTCAGGGACCCGGGCCTGGGGGTTCCCTTTCCGAGGCCATGGCTGGGACACCGCTCTCACTGGGCACCCGTGGTGAGCAGCTAGCGCTCCGTCCTCCCATCTTAGCCACAGGGCCACGACGTCTGGACACTGATTCTGGGAGACCAACGGGTTTACCCTCCATCAGATTACTTATAAGGACAGGTGTCTCTTGGCCCTCGGCTTCCAGGCCTTGGTGCCGAATAACAAACATCCTGAACTACAGGGTCTAGAGCAGCTGTGGGCAAACTACGGCCCGCGGGCCGGATCCGGCCCGTTCCGCTGTTCTATCCGGCCCGCGGAGCAGAAAGAGCGGAGGGTTCTCTTGCTCTCCCCTCCGCTCTTTCACCAGCAGCCCAAGATGAGAGTGCCAGCATGGTCAGGTTGCTTTTGTTCCGGCCCTCCGGTCCAGTGTAAGCACCCATGTGGCCCTTGAGTCAAAAAGTTTGCCCAGCCCCTAGCAGGTACTGAGTTCTCAAAGGAAAGGAATCCCTTCCCAGGTAGTGCCAAGGCCCCCGAAGCCAGCAGCCTGTAGGCCCGCGGCGGGGAGCCGGGAGGCTCGCTATGAAATGACCACCCGTGGCTCCCACGCGGAGGGCCAGAGAAGGCGCGGGGGAGAGAGCCCTCGGCACTGACCTTGTCCTCCCCAGCCCATGAGGTAGGGCTGGTGTCTTTGCAGGTGGCCGGGCGGGAGGGACCCCTTTCGGCCTCCGTGCTCTTTGAGTATCGAGCCCGCCGATTCCTGTCCCTGCCTAGTACTCAGCTCGACTGGCTGTCACTAGACGGTAAGTAGCGAGGCCTCTGATCCCCAGGGTCGGGCCCCAAGGCTTTCAGCATGACACCCCTAGAGCCCTCCGCACTCGGGGCCACCACCGAGCCCGTGTGTCCCAGCCTTCCCTCAGCTCTGGCTTCACTGGCCGTTTCTTTTCTTTTTTTGTTTTTATTTTTTAAATATATTTTATTGATATTTTACAGAGAGGAAGGGAGAGAGACAGAGAGCTAGAAACATCGATGAGAGAGAAACACCGACCAGCTGCCTCTTGCACACCCCCCACTGGGGATGTGTCCGCAACCAATGTACATGCCTTTGACCGGAATCGAACCCCGGACCTTTCAGTCTGCAGGCTGCGCTCTATCCACTGAGCCAAACCGCTTTCGGCAGTTTGTCGCAGTTCTTGTCCCGCCTTCTCAGTCCCAAGAGGCGGGAGCGGGGACGGGGCCTAGCGCAGTCTACATAGGATGTGCGCATGTGTACATACACATAGACCTGTATTGTTTCCTTCTCCGTAAAGATAGGTATTTACCACGGGAAATTATAGAAAAGCACAAGCTAAAAGGGAAAACTGCCGATACTGCTGCTCAGAATATCTACCACTTAACAACGTGTTGTACTTTCTCGTGCAAACACACAACGATGCGCAAACGTGCATGTGTATGTGTCTGTTTTTTAAAAAGTGTACTTTTATTGATTTCAGAGAGGGAGAGAGAGAGAGACATCAATGACGAGAATCAGAATCATTGATGGGCTGCCTCCTGCATGCCCCACATTGGGGACCGACCCTGCCATCCAGGCATGTGTCCTGACTGGGAACCGAACCGTGACCTCCGGGCTCATTTTCGACATGTATAGGTGTCTCGAACACACAGCTCGAAGCTCACCCACTGAGTGGCGCCGGCTGGGCTGTGTGTATTTCCTTCCATCCAGCACTGGCCTTGAGAAATGGTGTCCCCCCTCCTGCTTCCTTCTCGGGGTGTGCGCTTCTCTGTCTTCTCCTCTGGGTGTCTCTGTTGTTGCCTCTGGGTGCCTCCGGTCCGCGGTCACCCTGTGGTGTCTCCTCCGTGCCTGCTTGCCTCCCTCCAGCTCGGCGGTCCGGCTCACCTCCCCGAGTGGCCCTGTGGGGGGCCGGGTGTGGGCTGCCCCGCAGCCTGCCGTGGGGGCTTGCCAGACCCCCCCCCCCCGGGCCTGTGCGGTCTGCCCTGCGGTGACCGCCCCTCGCCTTCCTGTCCTGTCCTGCCTGCTCAGTACACCACCGCTCCCCCTCTCATTTCTCCTTGGACCCGGGCCTTGCCCCTCTCCTTCTCCCTTGTTGCTGTTTGGAACAGCCCCAGCTTCCCTTCCTCCTCGCTCGCCCCTCTTCGCCTCGTGTATCCTTTCTGCTCTCCTCCCCGTTACACAGGGGCCTCCGCCCATCCTCCCCACCGCCCTCCCCACCATCAGCCTGGGCCCCGGCCCCTTCCGCCCGCACCTCAGCACACCCCTGACCGCCAGCCCGTTTCTGATGCCTGTTTTTCCATGGCTCCCACCCCCTCCCGCCCCTCCTCCCTGTCCTTGTGTGATCTCAAGAGGGGACAGATATAGCTTTGGATGTGTGTATCTGTGCATGGGGTGAGGGGAGGAGGAGGCATGGATGGCTATCCATCTCTGTCACGTCCCCTCCCCGCCATCCTCTTTGTGGACAGCTGCGGGGGGCCAGGAGGAAGGGGCGGTGCTTTTCAAATCACAGTTCCTGAGCTGTTTGGGGCTAACGGAGTCCTGCGGGCCCAGCATGGGGGACAGAGGTAGCGCCGGGGGAGGCCGACAGCGTCTCCCCGAGGAGGAGGCTGAGGGAGCGTGTGCACGAGCTGGGGCGGTCGGAGGCTGGACTCTGTGTGGGAATTCCTCCTGTCTCTGCCTCGAGGGACACAGTCGTGGTTCTGGGTTCTGGTCCTGGGGCGATGGGTAGTGTTAAGAGCCCTAGCTTAAGGACTGAGCTTCCAGGGCGGGTGGGGAGAGGGGCTGTTGCTTTGGGGAAGAGGTGAGAATGCGATTCGGTGTCTTTACCTCCCAGACTCTGGGACAGGCCCGGCTCTGCGTTAAGGGCATCCCCCAGACCCTGCCCACAGCCCCCTCGTACCCTTCCCCCTCAGACAACCAGTTCCGGATGTCCATCCTGGAGCGGCTGGAGCAGATGGAAAAGCGGATGGCAGAGATCGCGGCAGCGGGGCAGGCACCTGGCCAGGGTCCCGACAGGCCTCCGATGCAGGTACTTCCACGAGGGAGCGGAGGGAGGGTCTTCCTAAAGAAAATGGCTCTTGGTGTGACTTCTCACTCTCCCGTCCCCCCCGCCGCCGCCTCAGCCGGCCCTCCTCCCCGGCCCCGACGTCACCCTGCTCCCACCCCCGCCCGGTGGCAAGGGTGGCTATTCTGGGCACCCTCTTGGCACGACAGGCTCCAGACTATTTCTGGCCTGAGGAAGGGTGGAGGTGAAGGAGAGGGTGGGGGAGGGGGCCAGGAGGTCGGGGTCCGGCGCTCTGGGAGTCCTGGGTGTCTGAGGGAAGAAGACTGGGAGGGACTCTGGGTCCTGAAGGGAGAGGCATCTGTGGATGTGGCACTGGCACCGGCCTGCGCCGATGTGAAGGCACAACACTGGGGGGGGGGGGGTAGGGGGACACGGAGGCTGTGGGATCTGGCTGCCAGAGGGTCTGCAGCAAGTTGGCTGTGGGAGTAGGGGACCTCCAGGAACTCGAACTGGGAGAACTGACAGGCCTTCCGAGGTGTGTGTGGGGGGAGCCCGGAGTGAGAAGTGTGGGAGGGCAGAGCTAGGAGCCGAGAGGCCAGGTATGGGATGGCCAAGGCCGTCTCAAGCCAGGGGACCACATGCTCGGTTCCCTGCATAAGGTTGTGTGTGTTGCAGGATGAAGGCCAGGGGCCCGGGTTCGAGGCCCGGGTCGTGGTCTTGGTGGAGAGCATGATCCCACGCTCCACCTGGAGGGGTCCCGAGCGTCTGGCCCACGGAAGCCCCTTCCGGGGCATGAGCCTTCTGCACCTGGCCGCTGCGCAGGGCTACGCCCGCCTCATCGAGACCCTGAGCCAGTGGCGGTGAGCAGGGGCGGGGGGGGGGGGCGGGCAGCCACCGGCACAGAGTGTGACTGAAGGGGACTGAAGCCCTGCCACAGGGGGCTGGGGCCGCTGGGCAGGAAGAGGGGCTGGAAGATGTGCTGGGAGGGATTTTAACGTCCCTGAGTTACAAGACTGACTTCTTGCCCTCCTCACATTCATTTATTTTCCATCACCATGGATCACCTCTATGCCCGCTTCCTCGGCCACCCCCATCCTATCGTCACCACACTGCTGTCTATGTCATGAGCTCTCTTTTTTTGAAAAAAATATATATTTCTTTTTTAAAAATATATTTTATTGAGTTTTTACAGAGAGGAAGGGAGAGGGAAAGAGAGCTAGAAACATCAATGAGAGAGAAATATCGACCAGCTGCTTCCTGCACACCCCCTACTGGGGATGTGCCTGCAACCAAGGTACATGCCCCTGACCGGAATCGAACCCGGGACCTTTCAGTCCACAGACCGATGCTCTATCCACTGAGCCAAACCGGTTTTGGCAAAATATATATTTCTTTTTTTAATGTATTTTTTATTGATTTTTTACAGAGAGGAAGAAAAAGGGATAGAGAGTTAGAAACATGGATGAGAGAGAAACATTGATCAGCCGCCTCTTGCACCACCACCCCCCGCCCCCCCACTGGGGACGTGCCCGCAACCAGTGTACATGCCCTTGACCGGAATCAAACCCGGGACCTTGCAGTCCGCAAGCTGACACTCTATCCACTGAGCCAAACCGGTTTCGGCCAAAATATATATTTCTTTATTGATTTCAGAGAGGAAGGGAGGAGAGATAGAAACATCAATGATGAGAGAAAATCACCCATCAGCTGCCTCCTGCACCCCTCACCCCCCCACTGGGGATTGAGCCCGCACCCCAGGCACGAGCCCCTGGCCGGGATGGAACCGGGGTCCTTAGGCCCCAGGCTGACGCTCTCTCCCCTGAGCCAAGCCAGCCAGGGCATGGGTTCTCTTTTCCCTTCTTTTCTGTTCAGCCCCTCCACCCGCTCCCAACAATGCCCCCTGCCCCATCACATTTATTAATGTCTGACTGCCTCATCCCTGACTGCAGTGCTTCTAGGCAGCTGGCTGCCCAGGCCTCCATCCCTGTGTCCCCCCTTTGCCCCTCACTGGGCTCTGTTGTCCCTCCCCAAACCCTCCAGAAGTGTGGAGACCGGAAGCCTGGACTTGGAGCAAGAGGTTGACCCGCTCAACGTGGACCACTTCTCTTGCACCCCCCTGGTGAGGACGCCGGTCCTGTGTACATGGGGTGGGCCGCCAGGAGAAAGGGCCTCAGGCCTCACTCACTCCGCCTTGTCTCCCCCTCCTGTCCTTGCCCTGCTCCCCACCCGCCCCCCTTAGATGTGGGCGTGCGCCCTGGGGCACCTGGAGGCTGCCGTGCTCCTTTTCCGCTGGAACCGGCGGGCGCTGAGCATCCCGGACTCGCTGGGCCGCCTGCCGCTGTCGGTGGCTCACTCCCGCGGCCACGTGCGCCTGGCCCGCTGCCTGGAGGAGCTGCAGAGGCAGGAGGCCTCGGCCGAGCCCCCGCTCGCCCTGTCGCCCCCCTCCTCCAGCCCGGACACGGGTGAGGGTTAGCCCTGTCTTTCTAAGAGGGCGTGTGGGTGAGACAGCAGGCCGGGGGGAGACAGACAGTGTGGGGGGAGGGAAATGGAGGAGGCGGCAGGGAAGGGGAGATAATACCAGCAAGAAGGGACAGACAGGGAGACGGACAGCGAAGAGGGGGCAGGCGGGAGAGTCCAGGGAGGGCAGATGGCCCTGCTGCCCTCACTCACCCCCCTCCCTTACCTTCCAGGTCTCAGCAGCGTCTCCTCGCCCTCGGAGCTGTCCGACGGCACTTTTTCGGTCACATCAGCCTATTCCAGCGCCCCCGATGGAAGTCCTCCCCCCGGGCCTCTGCCAGCCCCTGAGGTTGTTATGGAGACGGCCCCAGGCCCGCTGTCCTCCGGTGCCCCCGAGGCCGCCCCACTCCTCATGGACTACGAAGCCACCCGCCCCAACGGGGCCCCGCCCTCGCCACCTCCTCGCCCTCCCGCCCCGGAGGCCGGGGCTGCGCCCGAGGACACCTACGGCCCCCCGGCTGTGGACGTGATCCCGGTACCGCTCCCGGGACGGAGTTATGAGGGCTAGAACGAGGGGTGCGGGGGGGGGGGGGGCGGGGGAGCCGACTAGTCCGTGAGACAGACGGAGCCTAGCTTCAGTTTGGGAAGCAGCAGCTGCCTACCCTCCTTTTGGGACAAGCAAGGCAATCCTTGGCTTAATTAACCTCTGTCAGAGCTTGACGCAGAAGTCATGAGGCATCAGAGGTTAAAACTTCTGGGGAGTATCCTCAGTTGGAGCTGGATTGCAGGGGTTCCCCGTTGGTCTGTGAGGAGACAAGCTTCCGGGGGAACCAGAGTGACAGAGGGGAACTGGGAGGGTTGTGGGGGAGAGCCGGGAAGGCAGAGGTGCCTGGCAGTGACCTGTGAGGAGGAGGCTGGTCCATAGGAAAAGCTCAGGAACTCGTGGGGTAAATAGATGAGAGGAACTCTTTAGGTATAGCAGCAAGACCCGAGGACAGGCGGGCGTCAGAGAGGCTGGTGGGTCAGCGAGGTCAGGGCCGCGCTGTGAGTACAGGAAAGAAGCCGGGCTGAGGCCATTCAGGAGGTGCCGGTGGTTGGCCGAGCTGGTTCTTGGAGCTGACGGCGGGCGGGTGGCAGGCGTGGCCAGACCTGTGGGAGTGATGTGCTGGCACGGGCCGGCCTGGGTAGGACAGTAAGCAGTCAGCCTGGGAGGCCAAACCCGTCCTTCGCTCAGCTTGACTCTCCGTGTGGAGTAGGCCCTTCCCGTCCTGTTCTCCACAGCGCCCCACACAGGCGGAGGGAGTACAAACGAGTGGCTGAGGAAGGTAGGGTTGGAGGGGACAGCGATCTGAGGCCTCTCATCGGGTGGCCAGAGGAGGAGCCAGGCAGGAAGGGGACCGAGGCCACAGCTGTGTCAGGGCAGGAACGCCTGGCAGTGGGGACCCCCAAGGCTCACCCCGCTTCTCCGTCCAGGTGGACATGATCTCACTGGCCAAGCAGATCATCGAGGCCACGCCGGAGCGGATCAAACGCGAGGGCTTCGTGGGGCTGCCCGAGGCGGGGGCCCCCCTGCGGGAGCGCCCCGGGGCCCTGGGGCTCAGCGAGACCATGTCCTGGCTGGCCAGCTACCTGGAGAACGTGGACCATTTCCCCAGCGCCGCCCCTCCCAGGTGACCCGCTTAGGACAGGCCCCGGGCTCCTGTTCCCGGGGAGATGGGGAGGGGAGGCAGCTTCCCGCAGCCCGGGATGCACCCCTCCGGCGGATTGGGGGGCATTGAACCAGGCTCCGCTGGGGGGCTGTCCCGCCACAGCGACCCCTGGGCCAAGGGGGACCTCACACGCCCCTGACTGCCCTCTCCCTGCCCCCCAGCGAGCTGTCTTTTGAGCGGGGACGCCTGGCGGTCCCCCCAGCGCCTTCCTGGGCAGAGTTTCTCTCGGCGTCTGCCAGTGGCAAGATGGAGAGCGACTTTGCCCTGCTGACGCTGTCGGATCACGAGCAGCGGGAGCTGTACGAAGCGGCCCGGGTCATCCAGACGGCCTTCCGGAAGTACAAGGTCAGGAGGCCGGAGGTCTTGGGGAAGGAATTACACAATCTGAGTCAGGGCAGACTGTGGGCTCCCAGGACTTTGGGGGGAGGGAGAGCAACCACCCAAAGTGGCCTTGGGCTGAAGGCCAGGGGCCCTCGGGCCTCTGCCCGCTGGGAGGCCGGGTCATAGTCGGTGAGGGGCCTTCGGGGCTGAGACTTCCGCTTTCCCCGCAGGGCCGGTGGCTGAAGGAGCAGCAGGAGGTAGCAGCAGCTGTGATCCAGCGCTGTTACCGGAAGTACAAGCAGGTGAGTCCCTTCCCCGTAAAGCAGGGCCCACCACACCCACCCACTCCAGCCCAGAGCATCCGGGGCGCTGCTGGAACCCTGACTCCCCTTCTCTCTCCACAAGCTGACCTGGATCGCACTTAAGGTATTAGGCATGAGATCCGGGCGTGAGGTTGTCTGTGGTGCTTCCGGCCCCTCCACGAGCGAGCGTGTGGCTCAGGGAGAGAAACCCGCGTCAGCTGAACTTGGGGGTGACCCTCAGGGGTTCGGTTTCCGTCCCTCCGACTCAGCCCGCCTCTCCTCCCCGCCCGCACAGTTCGCTCTCTACAAGAAGATGACGCAGGCGGCCATCCTGATCCAGAGCAAGTTCCGAAGCTACTACGAGCAGAAGCGGTTTCAGCAGAGCCGCCGGGCGGCTGTGCTCATCCAGCAGCACTACCGCTCCTACCGCCGCCGGCCCCCGGGCAGCCTGCCGCCCCGCAGCAAGTAGGGCCCGGCCCCCGCCCCACCCCGGGCCTGCCCACCGCATCCCTGCCCCCGGCCCAGACCCCCTCCTCCCAGCCCTTCCCTGCGAGGGTCCCAAAGGGCTGAGGACGGGATGCCCCAGTGTTGGGTGAGTTTTCATCTTTTCTTCCTTCTGCCAGAGGCACCTTTCTCACCAAAAAGCAGGACCAGGCAGCCCGGAAAATCATGAGATTCCTGCGGCGCTGCCGGCACAGGTACCCGCCCCTCCATCCTTATTCCTGCTGGGTGTTGCTCGGCCACCTGCATCAGCCCACCTCCCCAGGTCTGCCGACCTCATCCGACTCCTTCCTCGTTTCTCTGCAGGATGCGGGAGCTGAAGCAGAACCAGGAGCTGGAAGGGCTTCCCCAGCCTGGCCTGGCCACCTGACCTCTCCCCGCTCTCCAGGCCGCTCCCCGCCGTCTTAGGGGAGAGGGCTCTCTGGGGAGGAGCCCCTGTCGGCAGCTTTTCCTCGCCACCCTGTTTGGAGATCTCCCGAGGTCTCTACCCGCCTCCCCCTCCGAAGTGCTGAACTCCCTCCTCTCCCACCCCCCAGCCCTCTCCCCCCTGGCTCCAGAAGACCCACCCCCACATACCCGCATCTTCCTTCCGCTGTGAGCTGGGAGCCCGCCTGCCCTCGTCCCCAGCCCCCCGCCCCCGAACTGCCTTATTTATTTGTGTCGGCCGCGTCTCTGAATGTATCGGCCCGGCCCCACCTCTGCCTTCGCCGCGCTCGCCCCTCGTGTTTCAGGGCCGACCGGGCCCCACCCGACTCCGCATGTTTGCATCCGTTCCTCCCCTTCTGGCCCCGTCTTCCCCGTCACTCCGACCCCGGCCACCACCCCGGGGCCAGGGGAGCCTGTACATAGGAACACGCCGCGGAGCCCACCCCGCCCCGACGGGAGGGGTTGTAAATATGTAACATACAGAGTCTAGTGAAGAGTCTATTTAAGGCGCCGCGGGGAGCGCTGCGCGGCCGGGCTGTGGCTCCCCCGCCGGCCCCACGGGCACTTTCTACTTGTGCATGGGCTTAGCTCCTGAGAGATGCCATTAAACATCGCTGCACCAGCCAGCCTCCGACTTCTGTCTCCGGCGGGGGAGGGGGCCGGGGCGGGGCCTCGGCGGGAGAGGCGGCCGCGCGCCAGGTCGGTTCAGCGCCTGGGCGGGACCCGAGCGAGGTTTTCCACCCGCCGACGTGTTTCCGGCCTTAAAGGCATTTCGTCCTTCCCTTTAAGACGCACCGCCCCGTCTCTGTCACTCCCAAGATGGCGGACCTACTGGGCTCCATCCTGAGCTCCATGGAAAAGCCACCCAGCCTCAGTGACCAGGAGACTCGGCGCAGGGCCCGAGGTGAGGATCCCAAATTCACATCTACTTTTCCTCATTCGGTTCTCAGGACCGCATTCTTCCTCCTCTAGACGGTGCCGCCTCCTCAACCTTGAAAACCCCCTCAAAGGCCCCTTCATAGGCCCCCCAGAGTCCCTACAAGGGCTGCTGTCCCGCCCGCTGTTCGCAGCGGACGGTGATTGGCTCCCCGAAGCCTAGCGCCAGCTTCCTGCCTCTCGCCGGGCCTCGCAGTCCTTGTTTTCTATTCGCCAGCAGGCCCGCTTGTCCGCTGCTGGCGTGCTCTGATTGGTAGGTTGCCTCCGACCCCACCCAACTCGGGCGCTCCTTGGCCCGCCTTCGGGTCGCAGGAGGACGTATTCGGTCACTCAGCCCCGCCCAATTCCGGTCCGGAGTGTCCCACGACCCATTCCCATTCTGATTGGGTCCAGGACACGCCCATCCGCAATCCTTTCACTTCTATTGGCCATCTCAAAGGTCTGCCTATTAAAGACCTTCCTCTGGCCCGCCCACCCTCCTCAAGCCCCTCCAATTGGTTGCTGGGTCCTTTCGCTGCCCTATGCCCCTCCTACTTGAGTTAACCTCTTTGCAACCCTTCCCATCGGCAGCCTTAACTCCCCCCCGTTCTCCGAGTGGGTCGTGTTGTTGATTGGAGAGAAAATGCCTCTGCCGGGTCCGATTGGCTGTGGGCTCCCACCGGCGTTCTCGGGGTCACTTCCCCGCCGGCGGGCTCAGGAGTTCGCCTGCCCGCGCAGGGCGTGGTCGGCCCGGCGGTGCAGCCTCCCCCTGGGTCGCTCGCGCTGTGGCGTGTGATGGAGTCAGACAAAATGTGCCTTGGGAAGGCCTCCAGCCCCCAACCCTGCATACCTGGAGACCACAGACTGGCCCCGGCCGGGCCCCTGGCTTCCCACCCACCCGAGGCGCCAGGGCAGGCTGGATGCCTTCAGTGCGCTCAAGTGCTGCTTAATATGGAAATACCTGTTATTTACTGGACGGTTGCTAGGAGCCAGGGGTACTACCCTCAGAAGCCCACAGTCGGAAGCACTGATGAAATGCACGTTGATTAAGCGATCACATAGAAGTTTAATAATCAGCTTGATAAGTACTCTGAAAGAAAAGTAGTTCTGAGAGCGACTACCTAGGGGTTTTTAACCCGGTCTGTGGTGGCCTGAGATCTGAAGGGAAGGACAGATAATCCAGTCAGAGCGGAAGCAGTGTTACAGGCAGATGTGCATTTGAAAGCTCCGAGGAGGGAGGGAGCACCATGGGAACTGGCAGTTGGAATTAGTTCGTGCTCACCATGACTACCTGGGAAGACAAAGTTGAGGGTGTAGTCACTTGCCTGAGGTCACCGGGTTACTAAGTGGCAGGGTTTTAAATCCAGGCGTGGCTTTTAAGCCTATGACCTGAACGATCATCATGTGCCACCCCAGATACAGAGAGAACTCAGACCAGTTATCGAACACTCGGCGGCCACCGATGGTCAGAGCCCTTGAGGTCAGGGGCCACAGAGGCTAGGAGGTGAACAGGGTCCCTGTGTCCTAGGAGCTTAGAGGATGGCAGGGGAGACAAACCACTACATTATATTGGTCCCCAGCACATGCTATACTGGATGTCTGAGCCCAAGGTGTGTGGGCCCCAGAGGAAGAAGTGAGTAACCCTGACTCATGGTGAAGCTCAAAGTTTGCAAGAGGAGGAAAAGCATTTCTAGCAGAAGGAACATGTGCAAAGGCATGGCGCGATAAGGAACATGGGAAGAGGTCAGTGCAGCTAGAGCTATTGGGATCCCGTGGAAGAAATGGGCCTTAAGGATATAAAGGATTTGAAATGACAAAAGAGAGGAGAGGGAGCATTAAGATGTAAGGACGGGAAGTTTCTCTACAAAGGACTTTGAACACCTACACTCTCAAAGGAGAACGGAGTCAGATTAGTCATTTCATCCTCATTTTGTCTGTAGAAGTGAGAAGTTGCGGAGGGGGGGGTGTTACAAAATATAGGTAGGAAGTTAAATAATGTCCTGTTTCCTGTGCAGACAATGAGATGATAAACTCTTTAAGGTCAGGGCTTAGTCTGGTCTCCTTACCTCCTCAGGTGCCTTATAGTTCTTTGTGTATTGTGGGTAGTAAATGTTTGTTAATTGGTTTCCCTGTGATTGGGAAGTGAGGTTAAGCATAGTTCTAATCTTCCTACTCCTCCTAAACCGATCTCTTGAAGGGCAAAGCTGTGTCTTAAAGATCTTGGTGCTCCAGGGCCTAGTACAGTGCCAGATTTAAATACCGATAAATGCGCCAAAACTGGTTTGGCTCAGTGGTAGAGCGTCGGTCTGCGGACTGAAAGGTCCCGGGTTTGATTCCGGTCAGGGGCATGTACATTGGTTGCGGGCACGTCCCCCGTGGGGGGTGTGCAAGAGGCAGCTGGTCGATGTTTCTCTCTCATCGACGTTTCTAGCTCTCTATCTCTCTCCCTTCCTCTCTGTAAAATATCAATAAAATATATTAAAAAAATAAAAAATAAATACCGATAGATGCTTGGTGAATGAACAGTAGCCCTCCCTTCCCAGCCTGCTACCTCCCAGTGGACACCAGACCTCTCCTTTGAAACCTTACAACCCTCCCCACCCATGCTTCTGCCCTGGCCTCATGCTGCCATTTCTCGCCCCCAGAGCAGGCTGCCCGCCTGAAGAAACTACAGGAGCAAGACAAACAACAGAAAGTGGAGTTTCGTAAAAGGGTGAGAACAACTGGAGAGGTCAAGGCAGCCTCAGGAAGGGTTTCCAATGAGTTAGAATTAGAACTCAGTGATTTTAAAAACGTCTCAGGAGAGGTGAAGCCTGGAAGCCGGTGGCGTGGAGGCTGGGTCAGGTGTCGGGAGGCAAAGGCCCTTTGGCCCAGCTAGGAAGAGGGATATTGGGGCAGAGCCATCATCTCACATGTTCTCCCCGCTTCCCTCTCCCAAGATGGAGAAAGAGGTATCCGATTTCATCCAAGACAGCGGGCAGATCAAGAAAAAGTTTCAGCCGATGAACAAGATAGAGAGAAGCATTCTGTGAGTGCCGGGGGCTGGGGAGGCAGGAATCGGGGGGCCAGGGTGGCGTGGAAGGTCCAGTGTGGAAACCCACAAGAGGAGGTGCTAGGCCCCCTCGTGGCTCTACCTCCTCTTTCCTCCGCCCTCCCTCCCCTCCAGACACGATGTGGTGGAGGTGGCTGGCCTGACATCCTTCTCCTTCGGAGAAGACGATGAATGTCGCTACGTCATGATCTTCAAAAAGGTAAAAGGCCCGAGTTGCCCACTCGCTCCCTTCAGCCTGTGCCCCCCGGGGGAGAGAAGTGAGGTGAAGCATGTATGCGGAGCCTTGAGCCCCTCATCCCTTCTTCCCCAGGAGTTTGCGCCCTCCGATGAAGAGCTGGACTCCTACCGTCGGGGAGAGGAGTGGGACCCCCAGAAGGCTGAGGAGAAACGGAAGCTGAAGGTGGGTTATGCCTGGCAGTCCCCGGAGCCCACCACCTGGGAGGCGGCGTTGGGGTCAGACCCCCGAGCACCAGGGCCCCACCTCTGCACCCCTAGGAGCTGGCCCAGCGGCAGGAGGAGGAGGCAGCCCAGCAGGGACCGGTGGTAGTGAGCCCCACCAGTGACTACAAGGACAAGTACAGCCACCTCATCGGCAAGGGGGCCGCCAAGGATGCAGCCCACATGCTGCAGGCCAACAAGACCTATGGCTGTGGTGAGGCCACAGTGGGGGCTGGGGAGGGCCGGGGAGGGGGGGCTGAGGCACAGGGGTCCTAGGCCCCCCCCACCCTTTCCTCTGCCCCTAGTGCCCGTGGCCAACAAGAGGGACACACGCTCCATTGAAGAGGCCATGAATGAGATCCGAGCCAAGAAGCGTCTGAGGCAGAGTGGGGAAGAGTTGCCACCTACCTCCTAGGCACCCCAGCTCCCTGGGGCAGGGCGGGAGGGGCGGGCTGCTGCTATTAGACCCATTCTGGAGCCCCACCTCGAACCACCTGCTAACAGCCATCCCTTAGGCGGGGGGAAGCAGGTGTTTGGTTCGTCACTGTTAAGAGTTTGGATATGTATGTCGGGTGTGTGTGTGTGTGTGTGTGTGTGTGTGTGTGTGTGTGTATGTGTGTGTGCACAGGTGGGTATTTAATCTGTATTATTCTGTTCTCCTTGGAACTTTCTTCCCCATGGGGCTGGGGTTACTTTACATTCAATAAACACTGTTTGAACCGCTGTCTTGGTTTGTTTAAGCAGAACCAGAGGTGGGTCCTGGAGCGGAAGAGAAGTGATTTTGGCTTGAGCAGGATAAAACGGTTGTTTGTGTAAGCCAAGGATAGCCAAATATTGGCCCTTCCATAAGAGAGAGTATTTTAAGAGCACAATTGCTAGGGCCAGATGGCCCAGTTTTAGATACAGGCCGTACCAGTTACTGTTACCTTGAGTAGGGTATTTGACTTTTTTGTGCCTCAGTTTCCTCACCCATAAAATGGGGATAATAATGGTAACTCTCTGATACGACTGTTTCAGAGATTGCACAAGTCGCCCTAGCCGGTTTGGCTCAGTGGATAGAGCATTGACCTATGGACGGAAGGGTCCCAAGTTCGATTCTGGCCAAGGGCACATGCCTGGGTTGCAGGCTCGGTTCCCAGTAGGGGCGTGCAGGAGGCAGCCACTCAAAGATTCTCATCATTGATATTTCTATCTCTCCCTCTCCCTCTCTGAAATCAATAAAAAACAAAAAACAAAGATTACACAAGTCAGCATGTGTCAGACATTGAGAGCAGCTGCAGACCTTTGATCCCCATAGAAGTGGTGGCTGCTCTGGGTTTCACGTCATCCTCACAGGGCACTGGCTTACACCACTCGCTGCAGGCTGGACTCCAACTGACTGGCAGGTCTGACCCAGCTTCCCCTCCTGGTGACGTCAGGCCCTCGATCCCCTTCTCCTGGTTCTAGTTCCATGTTCTGTCGGTGCTTCCGGCTTCATTTCACATGTGCACCTGCTTCCCGGCCTCCTTCACAACGTGAACTTTGTTGTTCCGGATCCAGCCCGACTTCCTCAATGACCAGCCCTCACTCCCTCTGTCACAGCAGGGGGCACATCTGTTCTCCCTTCCCTGCCCTGTCTCCTGTCTGTTCCAGAGACAGGCATTCCTCCCTCCCACAAAGGAGCACGCCACTGTGTTGCTGGCACCAGTGTTTATTTCAGGGAGAAGGGCTTGAAGGCCTCCATCAGCCTGTGGGTCCTGGGCCCCAGCTTCTCACTTGGCCTTTGGGTTGCGGAACTTGCGTCCAGCAAAGACGGCCTTGTCCCCGAGCGCCTCCTCGATCCTGGAAGGCAGACCAAGTCAGAGCCACATCCTCTGACCCAACAGCCCTCAGCTGCCCACACCCAGCACCACACCCTGTACCTCATGAGCTGGTTGTATTTGGCCAGACGCTCTGAGCGGCAGGGGGCGCCAGTCTTGATCTGAGGAGGGAAGAGGGGTTCCAGGGGTTGGGTGAGGCCAGAGAGGAGGGACTGGGCCTGGCCCTGAGGAAGTAGCCTGTGGTGACATTCAACTCAGGGGCAAGAGGCCAGGGATCTCCCCAAATTTATTCTAACATGACAGAGGGGAGCCACGAGTACCTGTCCTGTACAGAGCCCCACCACGAGGTCGGCAATGAACGTGTCTTCAGTCTCCCCGGAGCGGTGGCTCACCATCACCCCCCAGCCATTAGACTGAGCCAGTTTGCAGCTGGGTAGAGAGGATACTCCATAAGGCCTAGCCTAACGGGACCTCCTCAGTGAGAAAGGTGGGGCTTTTCTGTTTTGGGTAGTGGGCACTTTGCAGGGAGGGTAATGACTAAAGTTATTTGGAAACTAGGAGAGAAGGGAAGATTCCTGATCTTGAACTTGGGATCCTGAAATGCTGGTAGGAAGAAGGGCAGAATCTTGGAGAAAAGAACAGTATGGGGTGGAGGTGGGGATAGCAGTCACAATGGCAAAGCTTGCCCTAACTGGTTTGGCTCAGTGGATAGAGCGTCAGCCTGTGGACTCAAGGGTCCCAGGTTCGATTCCAGTCAAGGGCATGTACCTTGGTTGCGGGCACATCCCCAGTAGGGAGTGTGCAGGAGGCAACTGATTGATGTTTCTCTCTCAGCGATATTTCTAACTCTCTATCCCTCTCCATTCCTCTCTGTAAAAAAAAAAAAAAAATATATATATATATATATATATATATATATATATATTTAAAAAAAAAATGGCAAAGCTCTTGGGGCCAGGCCAAGGCTTAGGCAAAGCCTTGCCCAGTCAAAGCCTTGGCTGGTGTGGCTCCGTGGTTGAGTGTTGACCTATGAACCAGGAGGTCATGGTTCAATTCCCAGAAGGGGCACATGCCCGAGTTTCGGGCTTGATCCCCAGTGGAGGCGTGCAGGGGGCAGCTGATCAATGATTCTCTTTCATTACTTATGTTTCTATCTCTTCCTCTCCCTTCCTCTCTGAAATCAATTAAAAAGTATGTATTTTTAAAAGTTGGTCAAAGCCTTGAGGTCAATCAAGAGAGCGGGGTGGGTCAGGAGCCAGGGGAAAGGTAGAGTTGGAGTTTGAGGGCAGGGCTGCAGCGGGAGGTGGCAGAGCTGGGGTGGAGGGAGGCCATCGTGCAGCCCAGGGCAGGGAGGCACTCACGCCTGGATGGATTCGGTCACCGAGCCAATCTGGTTGACCTTCAGCAGCAGGCAGTTGCAAGCCTTCTTCTCCACGGCCTGGGCAATCCTCTTGGGATTGGTGACTGTGAGGTCATCGCCTACAATCTGAATGTCCACCCCCGAGAGGAACGCGGTCCACGTGGCCCAGTCATCCTGGTCAAAGGGGTCTTCAATGGAGACCACTGGCGGGAGATGGGCAGAGTCGGGTTAAAGGTCTGAGGGCTTCCCGAAGGAAGGGGTGACAGGTCAGAAGAATTCGGATGGAGGTTGCAATGGTGCTAAGGATCGAAGGACTGAGTCGGTGGCAATGGAGGCTCCGAAGTCGGAGTGTTGGGCAGTGCCAGGCACCCAGGCAGGCGCACTGGAACCCCTGGGGGTCTCACCAGGATAGTTCTTAATGAAGCTCTTGTACAGCTCCCCCAGCTTCTCTCCGGTGATGTGCCGGGCGGGGTCATCGGGGGACTTGAAGTCAAGATCGTATTTCCCGTTGCGATAGAACTCGGATGCTGCCACATCCATACCGATCACCACCTTGTCTGGGTAGCCGGCTGCCTGGATGGCGGTCTTCAGCAGCTCCAGGGCTGGGAGAAGGACAAGAGAAGAGGCACCCCGTCTCCACAGGCCCCTCCCCTGTGAGGACCCAGGGGTTCCGCCCTCCAGAGTGCTCACACTGACCCTCATTGTTCTCCAGGATGTTGGGTGCAAAGCCGCCCTCATCACCCACGTTGGTGGCGTCCTTCCCATACTTGGCCTTGATGACCCCCTTGAGGTGGTGGTAGACCTCTGCACCAATGCGCATGGCTTCCTTGAAGGAGCTGGCTCCCACGGGCAGAATCATAAACTCCTGCATGGCCAGCTTGTTTCCAGCATGGGAGCCCCCATTGATCACATTGAAGGCCTGAGAGGAGGAGCGGGTGTTCAGACCCGGGCCAGGGTAGGAAGGATCGAGAAGAGCTGGGAGGAGGGGGCGAGGTGGAATCTTGGCTTCCCTACTTACTAGCTGAGTGACCTAGGGTGAGTAATCTTACTCCTCAGCCTCTTTCCTCACTTCTCTCATGGGAATACCACCTGCTTCCCTGCAGGATCTTATGCTGAAAATTAGAGAAATTGAATGTAAAGCTCCTAGCATGTGCCCGTACACACCAGTAACTGATGAAGCACTTAGTACGGGCCAGACACTGCTCTAGGTGATTCACGTATATTCTATTAGCTCATTTCATTCTCTAAACAACCCTATGCACTAGGTACTATTATTACCCCCGCGCCCCTCCGCTCTGCCCATGAGAAAACGGAGGCACAGAGAAGTTAAATCGCTTCCTAAGATCACAGCTAACACACAGGCAGAGTCTGGATTCGAACCCAGAGCTTATCTCCACTCATGTTCTCATACCATCTGCCTAGTAAGTAACGATAAAAAACTTCAAATTTTGCCGAAACCGGTTTGGCTCAGTGGATAGAGTGTCGATCTGCAGACTGAAAGGTCCCAGGTTCGATTCCGGTCAAGGGCATGTACCTTGGTTGCGGGCACATCCCCAGTAGTGGGTGTGCAAGAGGCAGCTGATTGATGATTCTCTCTCACTGATGTTTCTAACTCTATCTCTCTCTCTTCCTCTCTGTAAAAAATCAATAAAATATATATATTTTTAAAAACTTCAACTTTTTACTTTACCTCTTTTTTAAAAAACAGCTTTTATGGTATGAAATTGTTCATAGTTCAGGCTTTGTCTATAACATTTTTATTGACATTAAGTCCAAAGGGTTCCCATAAAGAGGAAATCTGAGCTTACAAAGACTAAGAAGATACAAAGAAACACCAAGATCCTTGCCTTAAGAAGCTCTCTCTCTGTTTGGGGGTTGGGGGAGGAAGCAGAAGAAGAAGCTGCAGCCATTGAGCCCCGGCCTGGCGTGTGAAGGAGCTGGGTAGTGGGGGAAGACGCGGCGAGGCTTACGGGGAGGCTCAGACTGTGGGGGGAGGGGGCCTGGATGGAGCAGGAGGTTCGTTCCAGGAAGCTGTTCTTGGGAGCTGGGTCTGGGAGGGGCGCTCCCCAGGGGCTGCTTAGACACTTGCTGGCTGAGACCTCTCACTCTGGGGTCTGGGGGCGCTGCACTCACAGGCACCGGGAGGACCAGGTCCGGGTTCCCAGCAAGATCTGCGATGTGCCGGTAGAGTGGGACCCCCTTCTCCGCTGCTCCAGCCTTGCACACAGCCAGGGACACTCCCAGGATGGCATTGGCTCCAAACTTGGCTGGAGGAAGCAAGCACAAAGAAAGAGTGAGGGCTTCTCCCCCCGTGTTTGGGGTCATCTCCTCAAAGGGGAACGTGTCAGCTTCCCATCTGTGCCCACGGCCATCAGGAAATGCCTGAGGAATGAATACAAGTCCACCCAGCTACGATGTGCCCCCACATGTGGGACACAGCAATGATCCTAAGCAGACATGAGCCCCATGGTCTCCCCCTCTATCCCACGCTTCCCTTCACCATCCTCAGCCCTTCACTCACATTTATTCTCAGTCCCATCCAGCTCAATCATAAATTTGTCGATTTTTTCTTGATCCACGACGCTTAGTTTCTGGAAGAGCAGGTTTGAGGAGGGGAGGGCAGAAGTCAGATTTCTAAAGAGCCCCGGCTTGTACAGAAGGAAGAAGTGCCGGCGTTTGGAGAGAGGGACCAGCGGCCCCTCCCAGGCACTGGCGGTGGGGGGCGGAGGGGGGCGGGAGGAACACGCTCTGCCCACTTGCCTTTTCCAGCAGCGCAGGGCCCAGGGTCTTGTTGATGTGTTCCACGGCCTTTAAGACGCCTAGAGGCCAGGGTAGGGGGGTCAGATCTCTGATTCAATCACGTCTCTTCCCGTGGACCCCAGTTCCTCAAGAACTCTGGGTTCCAGTCCTTTACTCCAAACAGATATTGGGGGGGGGGGCGGGGTTCCACGTCCTGAAACCACCCCTCACGGGCGCTTCCAGTGTCGGTCCTTCCTCACCTTTGCCCAGGTAGCGAGATTTGTCTCCATCTCTCAGCTCCAGAGCTTCATAGATGCCCGTGGAAGCTCCGCTGGGCACAGCTGCTCGGAATCGGCCTGGGTGGGAGGAAGTGCAAGATCGCAGAGAGGCCCACCCGCCCCCAAAGGGCCAAGGCCTCCTCTCTGAGCCTAGGGCGGGGGCACGCAGCAGCAGACGGACTAGAGCTTCTCCCAGCAGGAAGCCAGGGTGGAGGAGGAAGGCCTGGGGAAGGGGCTCTCAGAGAAAGGTGAGGGTGCGGACAGCTGGGGGATAAAGACCAGATGGGGTCAGGGTCTTCCGATGGCCCGCGTTACCTTTGGCTGTGTACAGGTCCACCTCCACGGTGGGGTTGCCCCTGGAGTCCAGGATTTCCCGGGCAAGGATTTTCTGCATGGCCATGGCTGCAGGACAAGAGGTTGAGTGAGTGTGGACAGTTGATCCCTTTCGGAACCCCAAATCCTGTGCCCTTTAAGAGTCTTCCCCACCCCAAGAAGGCAGGTGCTGGAGCTAAAAATATCCCACAAAAAGGTCACAGACCGAAGAGGCAGGCACAGCCCCCTCCCCCACCCAGAACAGCTCCTATTCCACCCTCCCCCCGGCCTAAGAATCCAGGAGCCCCCCTTTACAATTCCAGCGATTGGGACTCCACCACTCCCCGAAGCCCTTTACCGCAAAGTTCTCCATGGCTTCCTAGCCATCATGTCCTCTGTCATTCTGTGTGTGCTCTTCCTGCTCTCCAGGCTTCAGATCCTCAGGGGGACCCCCATTCTCCGCCTGGCAGTAGCTCTGACTACCCTTCTCTCTATCTCTGCCTGCCTCCTTCACAGCATTTCCCTGCCCATGGATAGCCAGCCTGCTTGCTCCAGCTCCTCCAGCCTTTCGTAAGCACCCCCAGTCCCAGGAGGGGGGAAAAAAGCTGACATTTCCTTCAAGCCAGCACCACCCTCTCACCCTTTACCACTTCCACCCGCAGAGGTTGAAAGATTCACCAGACCTGAATGTCTTGGCTGGGGCTTGGGGTGAGCGAGCTCGGAGCGAGTCTAGGTGGCAGGCAGCTGGGACAGTGTCGGCTCACCCCCTCTCAGGCCGGGCATTTATCCCCAGCCACCCTGTCCCCCGGCCAGCCCCGCCTCTCTCCCTCTCTAGCCTCCCTCTCCACACCCGGCCGGCAGCCAAGTGCCCACTGCGGCCTAAAGCCCCCTTCCCCAAGGTCAATGACTACCCCTCCTTTCTCTCCGTCCCCATCCCCTAGAAAACGTCCCTGCTTCGGATTCTGCCCCTGGGAAGGAGCTTCAGCAGGGGGGCGGAGGGGTCTTCCCCCTCCCCGGGATTATATTCCCCTTTTGCAAAGGTTAAAGAGGCACCAGTGCCATTTAGGAAAGGCCAGGGGTAACCCGAGCCCCGCAGGGCTGGGGAGGGGGCCTGGTTGAGGGGCTGCCGGATTGACATCCACACATGCCCGGCTCACATGGCAGGCGGGGCGGCCTCTGCTGCCCTCGGTGGGGGGAAGGCACCGGGGTTCCGGGCAAGCTCTCAAGTCTAAAGCGGAAACCCCCATTCAGAAGGCGAGAGGGTCTCACCTCGGAGGGCCCTCATCGCGGCCTCTCCCCCCCGCGAGCGAGGAAGACGGGGGAGCGGGAGGGCAGCCGACCGGGGACTGGCCCCGGGGGCAAGCGCGCTGCCTACTGGGGGCGCTGGGCCGGCGCTGGCCGCCCGGGGAAGGGGAAGGGGAAGGGGAAGGGACTCTCAGACAGGAGCCCTCCCCCCCGCCGCCCGCGGGCGTCCCGGGACGCGGCCGCAGCCCGGCCGGGCGGAGTCGGGAGTGACAATGAATGAACGGGAGGGGCGGCCGGAGTGTCCGGGCGCCCGGGGCCGCGCCTGGGGTCCTCTAGCGGCCTGGCCGGGAAGTGGGTCTGGGCACCGGCATTCCCCGCCTGGTCCGCGCCGAGGGGACTGGGGAGGTTCGCCGAGGCTCGGGCCCCGGAGCGCCTCGGCCCCCCGCGCCGACCCGGAGGCCCCCCCGTCCCGCCGCGCCAGTGACTCACTCCCGCGGGCCCGGCCCCCAGCCCAGAGCCCCTCCCCCCGTGTCTCCGGCCGCTCCCTCCCTCCTCCCGGGCCTTTTCCACCCCGGGGTCGGGGGTGCGGCGGGCCAGAGGTCGGGAGATGGCGGGCGGGGAGCGCCGCCACGTGCCCGGGCGCGGCCCCGCCTCGGCGGGCCGGTGACTCAGCCCCGGCGGCTGTCTAGGAACCCGGGCTCCGGGGGGCGCCGGGAGCCCGAGGGGTGCGGGGGGGGGGTAGCCGCGCCCAGCCCGGGAGGACGGGGGCGATGGAGCCCTTTTCCCGCCCGGGAGGCTCCCCGCCCTCGGGGCACCGGAAGCGGCCCGACTCGGCGGCGGCCCGTGGCCCGGAGCCGGCTGCCGGGTGCCGCCCCACCCCCTTCCAGTTGGCGGCGGGCGGCCTATTCGAACTCAAGTGGTTGGCATACGCTTTACTGAAAAAGAAGAAAGAAACCTAACGGGCCCGGGGGGAGAAGGGGCCTTCCCCTTCTGGAAAAAGTTGCAAACCTTGAAACTTATCAGTATGCTTCCGCCTTAAAAAAAAAAAAATAGGCCCGCCCGTCTAGCCCCGCGGGCGCCCGCGCTCCGTGACCTCCGCGCCCTGGCGCTCGGCCGGTGACCCGGACCGCCGGCCGGGGGGCGGGCGGGGCTGGGACCCGAGATCGAGGCCTGGGCCTGGAGCCGAGGCGGCCGGGGATAATCCCCTAAGTGGGGTGGGCTCCGCCGAGCCGGGATTGTGCCGCCCGGCCAGATGGAGACCGGACGGGAGGGTCTCCAGCGAGCGCCTTCGGTTCTGAAACTGGCCAGGGTGTTTGGTCAAATTCCCCTCTGCGCGCTCTCCCTTTTTTTTTATTTTATTAAGTGAAATAAGAAGTGGAGAAGCGGTAGCGCGCACGCCTCGGCTCTCGCCCCCGCCTCTTCCGCCCGGCGGGAGACACGTCCCCGGCCGCCTTCCCTCCGCCGGGCTCCCCAGCCGGCCCCGGCGGGCGCCCCGCGCCGCGCGCCCCGAGCCCGGCGGCCGGCCCCAACCGCCCCACGCGCTCTCCCTCCGGGCCCGGCGCAGGCGCGGGCGCACGCGCCGCCGCCCGCCGTTCCTTCCCTCCGGCGGAGGTGGGGGAAGGGGAGTCCGTTCCGTTTAACCCCGACTTCCCCGAACCCGCTCTAATTTGCCAAATTGGCAGTTTGCTAATTCCTCCTTTTACTTTCCTTCCCCTGGCTCACTCTCCCTTCCCTTATACCCGACTGTGGTTTTTATGTTCAGTGCAAATTGGAGGGAGCCTTAACCCTACCCTCCTCCTGCTCCCCACTCTTTTCATCCCTTTATATTGCTTTCCATTGAACTCTGCAAATTTTGCAATAGGCGGGGGGGGGGGGGAAGGATTTTTTTAAAATTGCATTTGCACAAAGTTAGGTATCTGGGCAGGCGAGGGGGGGGAGGCAGGGAGGGAATGGGGAGCAGGCCCCGCCCCTACCGCCCTTTGCAAATAAAAATCTAGAAGGGGGGGGAGGAGCAGGAAGTGGCGGTGCGAGGGCTGCTGCACAGCTAGCAGAGCCGCGGTCCGGACGGCAGCGCGTGCCCCGAGCTCTCCGCCTCCCCCCGCCCGCCAGCCCGAGCCCAGCCCGCGGCCCCAGCAGCAGCGCCGAGAGCAGCCCCAGCAGCAGCGCCATGGCCGCCGGGTGGAACGCCTACATCGACAACCTCATGGCGGACGGGACCTGTCAGGACGCGGCCATCGTGGGCTATAAGGACTCGCCCTCCGTCTGGGCCGCCGTCCCCGGGAAAACCTTCGTCAACATCACGGTACTGCGCGGCCTCCGCGGTCCGGGCACTGGCCGAGCTCGGACCCCGAGGGAGGGGCCGGTGTGGCGGCGGGTGCGGTCCGGGGAGGGCTGCGGGAGGCCGTGTGACCCGGTCCTGGCCCTGGAGGCGGCGCGAATGGCGGCTGCACGTGAGGGTCCCTCGGCGGCCCCCGGAGCGCTACGCCCCGGGCGGGCGGCGTCTCCCAGCCGGCCCGCCGCCCCGCTTTCCGCGACGGGGCGTTACATCCGGGGCACCGCGCGGGGAGGGGAGCGCCGCCCGGTGCGGCGGCCCACTTCCGCCTCGCTCAGGGCGGGGCGGGCGCGCGCCGCCGTTCCCACCGCGGGCGGTGACTGAGAAGGGACCGGGGGATCCTTGGGTCCCCGGGCTCCACATCCGGCCGCCAACTCATGCCCCCGCCACCATTGTTCCCCCTGACGCGGGCGGGAGCGCGGCCGAGGCTCCGCGCCGGTCCTCGGTGGGCTCCCGGCCCCTCCCCGCTTGGTTGGAGAAGGCTGGGCCGCCTCGCGTCCCCAACTCCCCTCCCCGAGTCCGCACGGCGGACTTCGGCATTCCGGCGAGGCCAGTCCCGGAAGCCCCCCTCGCACTCCCTTCCCGCCATCCTGCGGGGCCTGGAGCAGGGGAACTTTGTGAGAAGTTCTGGGACAGGATGAGTGAAGGAATGAGGAATGACCACTGCTGTCCCCATCACTACCTCCCGGGTCCACACTGCCCGGAAGTGGGGAGGGGGAGCGGAAGTTCGGATGGGGGGGAAGGGGATTTCCGGGCGGGAGGGGACCGGATGTGGGGATTTGGGGTGGAAGGGGGAGGGGTGGAAAGGTTCCTTGGGGTATCTAGACCCGAGAGCTGGCGTGCTGGGTCTAGCCCAGGTCCCCTTTCAAAAGTTTTCCAACTTTCCCGGAAAGCCCCCCAGAGAAATGCTTCCTCATCTTGGGGCATAGGTACCAGGACCTAAACTCGAGGTTACTTGGAGACCCAGGCGTCCGGGCCCCTAACAACTCCCTCAGAACCTTTGACCAAATAAGGACAAAGTTGCTTCTCCTGTTTTGCCCGCCCCCTCTCTTCCCCTATTAGCTTCTGCTTTCCTGAAGGAGAGTTCTGAGCATCCAAAGCTCCCCACTCCATTCCACTCCACTTTCCTCACTGACTTTTTGGCCCTTTATTTCCTGGGTTTGCTTTCCAAGTCTCCAGAGGTATATGCCAATTTTCATATTACTATTCTCTGGGTTTGGGGATCCTGATCTTTTTGTGGACTAACTTCCAAAACTCAGGTTTCATAGACGAGTACAAAGCACCACATACACACCTTTCCTCCCTGGAGGATTCTAGCTCCTGAGAAGTGAGAAGCAGGTATGCCCTTGGAGAGCTTGGCAACCGTGGTGTACTAACTAGATGAGTGCTTGGTTCCCCTTCCAGCCAGCTGAAGTCGGTGTCCTGGTTGGCAAAGACCGGGCAAGTTTTTTCGTGAATGGGCTGACACTCGGGGGCCAGAAATGTTCTGTGATCCGGGACTCGATGCTGCAGGATGGGGAGTTCACCATGGATCTCCGGACCAAGAGCACCGGGGGAGCCCCCACCTTCAACATCACTGTCACCATAACTGCCAAGAGTGAGTTTTCTGAATCTTACCTTTCAGTGGCTCCAGTGTTCCTAATGCACAGCCTTCTTTGAGTCCTTTGGGTTCTTTGACTGTGTGGTTCCCTGGTATGAAGGGATCAGACCGGCCTTCTCCCAGCCTGCTGGATATTAGCATATTGGATAGTCCCTCCAGTTCTTAGTTCCTATTTTACAATATAAAGAAATTGAACTATATTCCCTCTTCCGTTCCTGCCTCGAGCCTTTTCAAGTGAGAAACTCCTTTTTGGGAGGAGGCAGACTGTTGGCTGTAGTCAGCACTTGGGTTGTCTTTTGAACCCTTTGGTTAAAATTTGAGGTTGGCAGGCTCATCCATATCGATTGCTTGCCTGAACAGGAGTCGGGTCTATAAGCCTTTGACCCCCTAAATTTGTGTTGTGCTTCTAGTCTTTTAGCTTGACAAACCCCCCGTTATTTTTGAAAAGCGCTATTGTTCAGGGTGACTGACAGCCTAGCCTGCCTGTGTGGGGGTGGGGTTTGGAGAGATGAGGTTGGGTTACAGCCCCCAGGGCTGGACAGCTGCTCAACAGCTGGCAGGGGGTAGCATTGTGACACCTGGGTCCTAGCCTCCTCTCTCTTTTCTCCAGCGCTAGTCCTGCTGATGGGCAAAGAAGGTGTCCACGGTGGTTTGATCAACAAGAAATGCTTTGAAATGGCCTCCCACCTGCGGCGTGCCCAGTACTGACCTCGTCTTTCCCTCCCCCTACCACTTCCCACTGCTTTGGCACTCCTCTCCTTCCCATACACACACATATACCATTTTTATTTTTTGGGCCATTACCCTATACCCCTTATTGCTGCCAAAACCACATGGGCTGGGGGCCAGGGCTGGATGGAAGACACCTCCCCCTACCCATACCCCTCCCGTGTGTGATTGGAAAACAATTTTTTTTTTTGTTTTTTGTTTGTTTTTTTTCTGAATAAAAAAGATTCTAACGAGGTGCTGTGTGGTTGTAGCCTGGGTGGAGGGCAGTCACCAGGACTTGACTCCTCTATCCTTGTGTGGGGTAGGAGCAGGAAGGGCTGGAGCACCACAAAGTCTAGGACTGAGCACCTGCCTCGGGCCTGTCTGGCCGCCTGGTCCCAGCAGGCCCGCAGTGTGCTGGCTGAACCAGCGGGTGATGGGATAGAGCCATCCAGACCAGAGAATGGGCCCCAGCCTGCGGGCAAGGCAGGGCCAGTTGAGTCATCCTGTGGGTGGGGCTCCCCCTCTGACTCACGGCGAAATGCTAGGCTATCCCCATGATTAGGTCAGTCTCTTCCAGAACTCCATTGCCCCTTTAGACCAAAAAGGGGGGCAATTTCCCAAGTGGGTAAGTGGTTCACCTGTGTGAGAATGATCTTCCCCTTCCTTAGTCAACAAAAACAATTTTATTAACCCAATAATTGAAGACCCAGCCCCTTTGTACCAACCCCCTCAAAAGGACGGGGTTGGGCAAGGGAGACACCCGGGGTAGAAATAACCCCTCTTCTTCAACATAGAAGGCTAGAGGAGAAAGCTGTGCAAAATAGGTCACCAGGGGGAGGTGACGAAGGTTATTAGATGAGGACAGCGGCCGAGGAGGGAGAGGGAGGACAGGGGAGGGGGTCTGTTGAAGACTCGGGGAAAAGAAGTGGGGCTGGGGCCAGGGAGCCAAAGGAGGTGGGTGTTGTAGGGCTGGAGCCCAGAAGTGGGGTCCGCTCTGAGGCAGGATGGTCCCGTGGTTCCCCTTCCTCGTCACCGTCTTGCCCCTGCGTCTCTTCCTCCTGCTCCTCATCCCCAGGACCTCGATGGACGGGCTGCTTACAAATGGGGCAGGTCTTCCGGGTCTGAGTGAGCCAGGGGTCCACACAGCGGCTGTGGTAAGCTGCCGAGAGGAATGAGGTGAAACTGGTGCCTGCTGGGGGGGCGTGACGTGGGCACTGGGACAGGGGCTGGCGGGGTCTCACCATGTGCACAGGGGAGCACCCTCAGCTTGTCACCTTCCACATACTCATCCAGGCAGATGGCACAGACATCATACTGGTCTCCTGGGGGTGGAAAAACAAGTCCTTTTACTGAGCCACTTTGGACCATGGCCCCCAAGAACTCACTCTGGAAGGCCTGTGGGTAGCTAACTAAGCCTTGCAAGTTATTTTCCCTGGTCCTACAGAGCCAGTGGAAGAGCTAAGACTGGGACTTGCGCGATAAGGCCAAGGTAGAACATGAGGAACTGAGGTTTAGAAGGCACAAAGAAAAGCAGAGGTAAGAAGGGAAGTGGGTTTTATCGGCAGGGGGAGGGGGAGGGGAGATAGAGTGGGAGGAGTGGAAATGAGGGCAGGGCTACTATTGCCTTATTTGGGCAATGGAGACTGAAGACCTAGCCCCTCCTCACCTGTGCTCAGCAAATCCTCCCCGCGCCTCCCATTTTTGTTCTCTTGTAATCGAGGTCGGTCCTCATCTTTTCCCCCATTACTCAATTAGTCATCTTTACTTCTCATCTGCTCTGTTCCTATCCTGTCTTCATCATATGTGTGAGTGAAAGGAGGAAAGGTGGCTTCTCAGGCTGGCATCTCCCTGCCATCTTTCTTTGCCCCATACCCCCTGGGCTCTAACTCCTTCAGAGCCATACAGTATGGGGAAGGCCTTCCGTTCCCCTATCCCTCTCACCCTTCTGATAGTCATGTGTCGGAATCTGTTTAAGTTGCTCCTTCGTCAGTCGGTTCCGCTGGAGCCGTTTCCGGTGCTGGACACAACGCACTATCTGGGGACAGGGAGTGGATGGATCAGATCAGCCTTAGGGAACAAAACTGGACAATCCGGTACAAAGCATCCCCGCTTCTAAACCCCGGATCCAGCCTGGTTTTAAAGGCCTCAGCTCTTCCCTTCACGCTCCCTGAGTTACTCACCATCACTGCTCCCATGGCCAAAACCAGCAGTCCCACAATCCCCGTGAAAGGGATGAGGTAATAACCCAATGGGAAGCTACTGTCCGGGACCAGAAGCACTCGAGCCCTGGGAAAAGGAAGATCAGTTTCAGGGGCAGGAAAAGCAAACTGACAAAGGAAGAGAGACATGACTGACTGGATAAGGCCCATGGATGGAAAAGGGGTGGGAAGAAAGTCAAGAGGCTGTCAAAAGGGCCTGGCTTGGGCTCTAGGTTGGCATGGAAGTGCTAAAGGCAGAGTGGGAAGGAGGGGCACATCCTACCCCTTCTCGTAAACGAAGAGGGCACGCAGGTACTCCGAGCTCCTCTCCCCAATAAACACCGACGGGATCCAGATCTGCTGCTGGATTTCCTCTGCAGGGAGCGAGGCATTCATTACACTGAGGACCCAAGCCTCTACTCAAAACCTTTGGTAATCCTGGCATTTGGTTCTTTTGTGCCATCCCATCCAAACACTGACTTCCCCCTAATTCTCTAACCCGTCCGCCATCCCTTAAGCCTGAGTTCCACTGGAAACCCAGCTGTTCAGATCCGGCCTCACCGCTGTTCCACACCATGTTCAGAAGCTCATTGGAATTCACGTTGTGGACCACGGCCGCACCGTACCCGGCCCTCTGAGCGTTCAGGACCTAGGGAGACAAGAAAGGATAAGGAGCCATTATGGGTCTTCTCTCCCTTCATTCCGGGTGCCTTTTTTTACCCTCAGATTCCCACTCCGCATTCAGCAACCTTGAGGTCAAAGTTGCAGTCGAATCTTCGAAGCAGTGCAATAAAGACTGACCCGTTGACCGGGGCTGGGGGTGGCGGGGCAATGGGGCTGCAGGCATTGGCTGGGTGAGCCTCCACAAGAAAGCCCTGGAGAAGAGAAGTGAACAACAGTTGGATTTCACTTCCCTAGGTTCTCCCCATAGGTCCCACCAAGCACACTGGCCCCCACATACTGCATGTTCTCTATCTACTTCCTTCTCGTTCCTGGGGTCTGAGCATCCCATCTAAGTCAGAAATCTACCTCTTCTCAGTCTCCTGAAGATGAAATTATATCAAACATTTTTTTACCAGACTCTCCGTGTCCCAGATGAGCTAACTTATACGCCATACTCCAAGCTAATTCAAATTCTGCATCCCAGTTTCCCACTGATTGTACTCAACTCTCCCCTCAACCATGTCACTTTCCCAAGTTCCATTTCACACTCCCCTCTCCAGTACATACTCGTCTATTAAAAAAAAGTATGTGCATGTGCATCCCATACACAAAAAAGGTCACAGGTTCCATTCCCAGGCAGGGCATATACTAGGTTGTGGGCTCAATCCCTGGTGTATACAGGAGGATAGTGGTTGATGTTTCTCTCCCTTCCTCTTTAACATCAATTTTAAAAAATGGAGTCACTTGTGCTAAGCCCCATGTCACCAAACTGAGACTTAATACCTAACTTATAGTTTCAGCCTTTCCCAGGAATGGAATCTGAAGCCATTCTCGAATTACCTGGTCAGCACTAGTGAAGTAATCTGCCTGACAGACCTCCCCGCCATTCCCTAAAGAAAGGTGACCTCGCTGAAACCGGTTTGCCTCAGTGGTAGAGCGTCTGCCTGCAGGCTCAAGGGTCCCAGGTTCGATTCCGGTCAAGGGCATGTACATTGGTTGTGGGCACATCCCCAGTGGGGGGTGTGCAAGAGGCAGCTGATCGATGATTCTTTCTCGATGTTTCTAACTCTATCCCTCTCCCTTCCTCTCTGTAAAAAATCAATAAAATATATTTTTTTTAAAATAAAGGTGACCTTGCCAAAAACAACCAGCTCTTTGCTAATACAACTCCCTTGTCATGCTCCCTTATGCCTATGAAATATGTACAGTTCTTTGGAGTTACTTTCTATTTGCTACATAGGTTATTGGATAAAGCTAGGAAGGTCTTTAAAATTTACTCCATAGAATTGTGTGTTTTTAAAAAATATATCTTATTGATTTTTTTTTATAGAAAGGAAGGGAGAGAGATGGTTAGAAACATCGATCAGCTGCCTCCTGCACACTCCCTACTGGGTATGTGCCCGCAACCAAGGAATCGAATCTGGGACCCTTGACTCCGTAGGCCGACACTGTATCCACTGAGCCAAACCGGCCAGGGCTCTGTGTGTTTTTTAGAATGTGTTTTTATTGATTTTAGAGAGAGAAAGGGAGAGGGAGACAAATATCAATTAGAAATATCATTGATTAGCTGCCTCCTGCACAGCCTCCACCAGGGATCGAGCCCACAACCAGCATGTGCCCTCACCTGGAATCGGACCTATGACCTCTCGGTGCATGGGTCAATGGGTCAAGGCTCAACCACTGAGTCACACCTGCCAGGCTAGAATTTTTTAAATATATATATATATATATATATATATATATATATATATATATTTATTTATTTTATTTTTTACAGAGAGGAAGAGAGAGGGACAGAGCTAGAAATATAGATGAGAGAGAAACATCGATCAGCTGCCTCCTGCACATCCCCTGCTGGGGATGTGCCTGAAACCAAGGTACATGCCCTTGACCGGAATCGAACCCAGGACCCTTGAGTCCGCAAGCGATGCTCTATCCATTGAGCCAAACTAGTCAGGGCTAGAATTTTGTTTTTTAACACCTCTCTTTAAGTTTCTAATTACCATCTTACAATTACACTGATATCCATGGCCCAATTTTTGCTGTGTGGGCATCTTTGTGATTAAGTACTACAAAGTTCCTTTATATCACTTAATCCTCACAATAGCTCTGAGATAACAGCTATTATTATCCCATGCTAAAGTAAAACAAACTAAGGCTCAGAGAGCCTTAACTTGTCCATGATCATATAAATCAATAGCTGACCCCAGAGATTCTACTGTAAGCACCACTTCTGTCTTTTATCTTCATCCACTTTCAGTCTCCCTCGTAGGGTTCAGATTTCTTGGTCTTCTCTAGATACTGGGTTCCATGTTAGATGTGCTAATCCACTCCCTAACTTGACTCTTCCTACCTCTAGCTTCATCCAAGGGTTTGGCTCCTCAACTCTACCCAGGATGGAAGATTTAAGGAAACAGAAAAACGGAAAGAAAATTACCTGAAGTCCCTCCTGGCTCAAGGCAGTCCCAAAGAGAGCTGGGAGGTCTGCAAAGTCCATGCTCGTATTGTGGTCCGAGGTCTGCGGATAAAAGATTGCATGTTCCCTTCAGCCTGCAATCTCTCCCTCAAGCGCCCTCCCCCCACCTACCCCTTTGACTCACCGCTCGAATGAGACCCCGGATGGGGGCCGCTCCCCACAGCACAGTGGCCACAACTACAGGAAGCGAGAAGGCCGCAGGGTGCATGGCAGCGAGAAGGGAGAGGCTGAGGCCGTGTCCTGGTAGCTGGAGCAGAAGCGGAGTTCTGCGCCCTCTTGGCCCCTCCAGGATCCTAGGGGTCCAACCACCCCCAGGTTCCACTTCCCGGCTACATGGAGATACGGGGAAGGAACCCCGGCTCGGGAAATGAGACAGCCAACCCGTTTAGTGGGCCCAGGAGGCAGACACTAAATGTATCCTTCCCTAGTACGGGGATAAAACGGGGAAAGGAGAAGGAGGTAAACACCGATGACAGAAAAACTTCTGGGAGGGTGGAGGAGCTCAAAGAGGTGGGACTTCCGGCCAGGTGGGCCGTCTTCCTGGGTCCTGGAAAAAGGTTTCCGGTAAAGAAAGTCAGGCCGCCGCCAGCATTGGTCGCTCAAGATGAAGGACTTCCGGTCCTAAAAGGCCGGTTAAAAGAAAGGTTAGAGGTGGAGGGACTGCCCGTGGAGATGAAGGAAGCACTGAAGTCCCAGAAGACGATCCAGTCGTTTCCCTTTTACAGCCTGAATCCTGTCGCTGGCCAGTTCACAAACCTCTCCTCCCTCTGGCCGCCGCCGCCGCTGTCGCGGTACCTTAAGGTCTCGCGAGAGACCTCATCACAAGTTCCCTCCCACCTGCTGAAGCTTGCTGGAGCTATCGCGAGACACCAAACTCTGGCGAGTGTAGTTTACCCCATCTCGCGAGCCCTTCAAACACCCTCTCTATTTCCCCCGCAATTCCAACTCGGTAAAAATTTGCGCCTGTGCTGTGACTTCCTAAATCAGCTTGTGCTGTGACTTCCTAAACCGGCCACACCCCTTCTCAGCACCTCTTTGAGCTCCTCCTTCAGCCCCGCCTCACTCCCGGCCACCTTTGCGCTGCGCGCCTGCGCCGTCGTCCCCGCGGCTCTGGACCCCGGAGCTGCCGGACTGTGCGCGCGCGCCCTCGCCCCTGTTGCGCGTGGTGTCACCTTGGGCGCGAGCGGGGCCGCGCGTGCACGGGACCGGGTGTCCAGGGCCATCGGGTAGCGATGGCGGCCACGGCGAGTCCCGGGGTCGTCGGGATGGACGGGAAACCCCGTACGTCCCCTAAGTCAGTCAAGTTCCTGTTTGGGGGCCTGGCCGGGTAAGCGCAGGCCCTGTGGATGGGAACGAGGAGGAAGGGACGGGTGCCAGGAACCGGGCTCGGTTCCTCTTGGGGTCTGTTGCGGTGCACTGAGCCTGCACGGGGTCAGCGCCGTCCTCAGTGATCTTTGATGGGATACCAGGATATTTTTTTTACCCATTGCACGGCCCTTATTAGCTGCATGCGGGGTCATTGCACGGCACCCGCTTGGGTGGCCACCTGAATTTCTCAACCCATTGCTTGGCTCTGCCGTGTTTATGGAGTTCCAGGTCCTGAGTGGCTCTGACTGCATGCAGTCCCAAGGCATTGCTTGACCCCCCCTTGGAGTTGATGAGCACTTTCTCTGCATGCTGGATCATGGGACGGTTTAGACCCATTACTCTCGAGACACGCATTGACTTCTACACATGTCCAACGACCTCCTGAACATTTAGTCAATCGAATGGCAGGCCCTGCCCCTCGTGACTTGTTGCCAGGTGCCAGTAGGCACTGGCAGACCTGGGACACCTTGACTCTACCCCCGTCTTCCCCCAGGATGGGAGCTACGGTTTTTGTGCAACCCCTGGACCTGGTGAAGAACCGGATGCAGCTGAGCGGGGAAGGAGCCAAAACGCGGGAGTACAAAACCAGCTTCCACGCCCTCACCAGCATCCTTAAGGCAGAAGGGCTGAGGGGCATTTACACCGGGTACGGAGGCCACAGGATGGGGGATTAGGGTGCGGGTTGGCAGCCCCAGACCTGGGCCTAATACAGTGACCCCCCCCTTCCCTCCCCAGGTTGTCAGCTGGCCTGCTGCGCCAGGCCACTTACACCACCACTCGCCTTGGCATCTACACCGTGCTGTTTGAACGCCTGACTGGGGCTGATGGTACACCGCCCGGCTTTCTGCTGAAGGCCCTGATTGGCATGACGGCAGGCGCCACCGGCGCCTTTGTGGGAACCCCAGCCGAGGTGGCTCTTATTCGCATGACCGCCGACGGCCGGTGAGTCCCAGGTCTGAGCCCGCCTCCAGCTCCATTCCTTGGCATCTGGAATTAAGGACTGACTTGTCTTCCATCTAAAGCAGAGCACCCATCGGTTCTGGCCCCCCTTTCCTTGTGCCTGGGGGGGACAGGGCGGCCTGTCCTGAGCGTGGCCTCTTCCCTGCCTTCCCGCCAGGCTCCCAGCTGACCAGCGCCGTGGCTACAAAAATGTGTTCAACGCCCTGGTTCGAATCGCTCGGGAGGAGGGGGTCCCCACGCTGTGGAGGGTGAGTGAAGGGACCGGAGCGCCGAGGGCTGGGGGTCAGGTCCCAGGCATTTCTGAACCCTCTCCCACTCCCCACCCAGGGCTGCATCCCCACCATGGCCCGGGCGGTTGTCGTCAACGCTGCCCAGCTTGCCTCTTACTCCCAGTCCAAGCAGTTCTTACTGGACTCAGGTGAGACCTAGCGCTGGGCCCCGTGCTCCCAGCCTGGCCTGAGCCGGGCTCTGACTGCCTGCCGCTGCCCCACCTCCCCCAGGTTACTTCTCTGACAACATCCTGCTGCACTTCTGTGCCAGCATGATCAGTGGCCTGGTCACTACTGCCGCCTCCATGCCCGTGGACATTGTCAAGACCCGGTGAGTCGGCGGGCCTGGGCCTGGGGGAGGGAGGGAGGGAGGAGAGATGGAGGGAGGGAGGGCCCCGGCGTGTGTCTCACGCCCCCGCCCTCTCTCCTTCAGGATCCAGAACATGCGGATGATTGACGGGAAGCCGGAATACAAAAACGGCCTGGTGAGGAAGCGGGGCTGGGGGCGCGGGCCGGAGGGTTGGCTGTCGTGGGGAGACAGGGAGGGTGGCCGGGTGTGAGGGCCAGCGCCCCCGAGGCCAGGTCCCAGCCCCCGTGTCCTGCCCACCTGCCTGTCTAGGATGTGCTGGCGAAGGTCATTCGCTACGAGGGCTTCTTCAGCCTGTGGAAGGGCTTCACCCCGTACTACGCCCGCCTGGGCCCGCACACCGTCCTCACCTTCATCTTCTTGGAGCAGATGAACAAGGCCTACAAGCGCCTCTTCCTCAGCGGCTGAGGCCGGTGCGCCGGGCTCCCCCTCGCCTGCCGCTCCCACAGTCGGTGTGCCCCCGGGGGCCCGGACTGCTGCCGCCCCGGGCCCCTCTATTTATTTCCCCTCCACGGTGTGTGGTCCCTCCTTCTGCGGTAAAGAGGTTTGGTCTGCCCTCCCTCCCCCTGCGCCAGCTCCCCCTGCTCGTCCCGATCCTCACGACCTCTCTGTCCCCGGCTGTGCCTTGAAGGAAGCGGAGAAACTCCCCCGAGAATGTGGGTGTCCGTTTCAGGACGCGTAGGACAGCAGAAGATCCCCCTTCTCCGTGGGGAAACCAAGGCAGAGCTGAGGCCCAGAGAGAGCGGAAGGAAGCCGTCGGTCGCGATGGCCAGAGGGCCTGCGGCGAGAGGACATAATGAATTGGATTTCCTCCACCTCGCTGAGGACGCCCTCATTGGATCGATGACAACTACCCCCAGATTGGAAGAGTTGTGAGGGCTGGAGGGGGAGGAGACGGGACAAAGAAGCAATGCTCCCGGAGGAGGACAGAAACTGGAGTTTTTAAGAAAAAAAAAACTATTAAAGGAAAAGCACCCGCTGGTTTTATGAAAACGCGACGCGCGTCGGTCTCGCCGCGGCAGCCGACTGGGGGAGGAAAACCAAAACCCGGGCACCGAGTCCTGCTTCCCAGCCGCCCGCCCAAGAATGCGACGACAGATGCACAAGTCAGCACAAGCCCGCTCACGTAATCCCCAGGAGAGCCTCGGATCTGGCGGCTGCTTCTGTGGCCTGAAGGGGGAGGGAATAAAGAGTATGAGGAGAGAAGGCTGACCTGCATGTGTGTGTGTGTGGGGGGGGGGTGCGTTTCTGAGGGAGGGCTTGGGGGAGTGAGCACAGGAGCCGGACCCCCAAAGCCTGGAGGTGGAGGAACCAGAGGCTTGATCCGGGCACTGGGTGGGTGAGAGTGACGGCCTGGTCTGCGTGACTCCCAGACCCGGGCCTCTAGTAGCCCCCAGACCTCTTGGGGCGTAAGAGGGTACGAGAGGTCAACCGGAAGGAGGGTTGGGCAGCCGGTGGGAGCCGGCCTCCTGGCAGAGCCTCCTGATAGAAGTGGGGCTCAGCAGCCCGGCCTCCCATCTCTGCGTCTTTTCACCCACTCCGTGGACATGCTGGCCTGGCCTTGTGGCCACTTTGAGACGCTTGAGGCCTAAGTCATACTAAGGAATTCCAAGTCCAGGGCGGAAGATGGCACAGGAGCAGTAGGCTGGTGCTGGGTAACTTGGAGCACCGGGCGAGGAGACCTGTGCACAGTAGCGGACTGGCAGGGGGAGAGGGGGGTGCGTTCGGGCCGATAAGACAGGAACTGCTGGGGAGCAGGTGCAATGGCCGGGACGCGGGTGCTGAAGTGTTTGTGAGATGAAGCCGAAGTGCTGGGTGGGTCAGGGCACAGAAGTCCTTGATGGTCACCCTCTGCCCAGGGAAGAGTTCAGAGCAGGACAAATTCAGTCGGGTTTTCAAGTGAGGAAGATTCTCCCAGCACCACCTGGAGAGGGGGGAGGGGGGTCTTCTCATTCTCTGGGCCCCAAGCCTTGATTTGGGCTGGAGGCAAGGTAGGAGAGGGGGCCATCAAATGGGAGGAGAATCTGGCACTCGAGGAGAGAAGTGGATTCCGTTAGCATGCACCCTTGCTTGAGAGTAGGAAACACTCTTCAGGAAAACCCGCACCTTTTCCTCTGTCCCACTCACCTGAGCAGCACGGGAAAGCTGCGTTTCGGAGGCTGCAGGTGAGATGCACCCTCTTCACTCCTAGTTCTGCGGCCACAGACGGGCCTCAGTGGTGTTGCTAACCTCCAGGGAAACGTATGGTTTTGTTTTTTTTAAATGCATATTTTTTTTATTATTATATGTGTACATATCTTGCCATTGTCTCCCCCGCCCCCCCCCCCCACTCCCATACATGCCCTCCCTCCCCAGAGTTTTGTGTCCATTGGTTATGCTTATATGCATGCATACCAGTCCTTCGGTTGATCTCTTATCTCCCCCAGATCTCCCTCCCCCCTCCCCCGCTGTCATTAGACAGTCTGCTTGTTGCTTCACTGTCTCTATATCTTTTGGTTCATCGGTTTATAATGTTCTTTATTATCCATAAATGAGTGAGGTAAACGTATGGTCCTTGATCTGGAACCGGTGCTTGGGGTGGCCTGGAGGGGGGTCACCCCCGGAGGAAACAAGTAGGCACCCCAAACAGGAAGATGTTTAGGGGTGAGGAGTGCAACCACAGGGGGGGTAGGTGGAGCCTTGGGAATGCCAAGGACAGGTGTCCCAGCCACTCTTTACGCCTCCAAAAGACCTTAACTTTTCCTTTTGAAATTACTTTTTATTATACCAATAATATGATGATAGAAAGTGCCAAGCAGAGGAAAGGAAAACCATATTTATACCACCCCAAGACAATCAGGGTTCACATCTTGATAAATCTCTTCAAATTTTCAATACACAGATAAACGTGGGGGCCAGTCTTCTATTTAAAAAAAAAAAATACTTTTATTGATTTTTCTTTTTAGAGAGGGAGAGGAATAGAGAAGTAGAAACATCAATCATCAATCGGCTGCCTCCTGCACGCCCCACACTGGGGATGGAGCCCACAACCCAGGCATGTGCCCTGACCAGGAACAGAACCACGACCTCTGGGTTTATAGGACGATGCTCAATAATTGCTAAGCCACACCAGCCAGGTTCTATTCTGTTTTTTTGTTTTGTTTTAATTTGCTTTTTCCTAAAACTTCCCCAAAGTGGTAATAATCATCCAGTGGTCTGACACCCCACCTACCTACATCTAATGCTTTTTTTCTATGAACCACCCAACTCCATCTCACTTCCTCTCCTGGCTTACTGGTTTTGCGGTTATGTTCCTGTGGTGTGAAGGGGAGGCTTCTGATAAAAAAAGTAAGACCTCCCCCTGACCCTGTGATTTTTCACTAGCCCCCCCACCCCCCACTAGATCCCACCAGAGCCTCTCAAAGTCCCCAAGTCACCCACCCTCAGAGACTGTGGCCGGAGTACCTAATGCCCACCGTACCCAGCAGGTCCTGACCACGACCCAGGCTCAGGGCCGAGGGCCGCCGTCCTGCCACCAGAGGCCCCACGCGGCCACTGGGCCGGATCCACAGGAAGAGGCTGGAGCGGAACGTGGGGAATGACCCTTGGAGGAAAAGCAGCCAGGCCCGGGGCACGGCCACTTGCCTTGCCCTCTGCAGCTCCAGATGTGTGGTGTGCTTGGCTGGGGTCAGGGCAACGGGCTGGCCGAAGTCCAGGGCCCGTGCCTTCACGTGCCGGACCCGGATCAGCAGCAGCAGGAGGACCGCAGAGGCAAACAGGAGCCAGAGGAGGCCCAGGATGTAGAAGCCCAGGGGAAGCAGACAGCAGAAGTCGGGTTGGACAAAAGGGTCCCTTTGGGAGCTATACACATTCCCTGGAGCCAATCCTCGGACCTTGGCAAGGTCGAAAAAGTCAGGGATGATGGTTGTGGATTCTAATGGAGGGAGGGAGGTGGGTTCTGAGGTAGTATGGAGTGTGGTGGGTTCTGAGGTGCGTGGGGCTGTGGTGGGCTCTGGGGTGGTCAGGGCTGTGGTGGGCTCTGTGGTGGTCAGGGTTGTGGTGGGCTCTGTGGTAGTTGTGTCTGTGGTGGGCTCTGGGGTGGTCGGGGTTGTGGTGGGCTCTGGGGTAGTTGGGGTTGTGGTGGGCTCTGGGGTGGTCGGGGCTGTGGTGGGCTCTGTGGTGGTCGTGTCTGTGGTGGGCTCTGTGGTGGTCATGTCTGTGGTGGTCGTGTCTGTGGTGGGCTCTGGGGTGGCCGGGGCTGTGGTGGGCTCTGTGGTGGTCGGGGCTGTGGTGGGCTCTGTGGTGGTCGGGGCTGTGGTGGGCTCTGTGGTGGTCGGGGCTGTGGTGGGCTCTGTGGTGGGCTCTGTGGTGGTCGGGGCTGTGGTGGGCTCTGGGGTGGTCGGGGCTGTCGTGGGCTCTGTGGTGGTCGTGTCTGTGGTGGGCTCTGGGGTGGTCGGGGCTGTGGTGGTTTCAGTCGTGGGTTTGGGAGTGGGGGAGAACGTGACGGGTTCTAACGTGGTTGGAAAGGTGGTCTGTTTCTTCGTGGGCTCAGGGGTTGGAGGCAAGTAGGGCACCTGGCTGGCGGAAGCAGCCGTAGGTTCTGCGGAGAGCAGGCCCCGGTGAGCTGTATGGGCCTCGGGGCTGGTGGCCACGGCCCGGACGGTAGGCGCCTCCTCGCTCACAGGGGGCTCGTTGTCGTATTCGTCGTAGTCATTCCTCACGGCGCAGCCCTTCCCCGCGTAGGCCGAGACGGGCGTGGAGGGCAGGTTGACGCAGCGCACGCTGTCCACATTGGGGGTCATGGCCTTGGTGTCCGCGCCCTCCTTCCACAGGTAGACGCTGTCGGCATTCTGCCGCAGCCAGCGGCTGAAGTACAGGATGCTGCAGTCGCAGAACCAGGGGTTGTCGTGGAGGAAGGCGAAAGGCAGGAGGCGGTCTCCAAAGAAGCCCTCGGGCACCGTGCGCAGCCAGTTGCCTTGGAGGTAGAGGGTGTCCAGCTCCTCCAGCCCGTCCAGCAGCTCCACGGGCAGCACCTTCAGCTGGTTTTCGGCCAGGTTGAGCTTCCTCAGCTGGGCCGCGGGCGCCAGGAGCCGGGGCGGCAGGGCCTTCAGCCGGTTGCTGCGCAGGGAGAGGTCGTGGAGGCGGGCCAGGCCGTCCAGGGCGCCCGGAGGCAGCGAGGCCAGCTTGTTGAAGGAGGCGTCCAGGGTGGTGAGCGCGGGCAGGGCCTGGCCCAGCGCGGGCAGGCTGGTCAGCTGGTTGCGGGGGATCTCCAGCGTCTCCAGCAGGGGAAGCTTGGCGTCGGCCCGCAGCTCGGTCAGCTGGCTGTCGCCCAGGTGCACCTGGGTGAGGCTGGTCAGGGGCGCCAGGGACGACAAGGAGAAGGTGCCCAGGGGGTTCTCGCCCAGGCGGAGGATGGTGGCGCCCGTCGGCAAGCCCGAGGGCATCGCCTTCAGGCCCCGTTTCTCACAGTTGACCTCCATCTCCTTGGCCACGATGGACACCTCGCAGGAGGAATCGGAGCGCGAGAGGCTCGGGAGCAGGAGCAGCAGGAGGAGGAGGGGAGGCATGAGGACCTGCCGGCAAGGGGAGCTTGAGCGGGCGCCTCCCCGGCCCCAGCGTTACTCCCCCGGGCCCCAGCCCTCGCCGAAGCCTCCAGGATCCTTTCCAGAGACTCGGCTCCCACACCTCCCGACCTCTCCACTCCCCTTGTCCCCCAAAGCCTTAACTGCTAGCTCCGGGTCCTCGGCTCTCGTCCCTCCCTCAGACCCCCTCCCCTCCCGGCCCGAACCCCAGCTTACAGGCAGGCAGAAGGGCAAGCAGAAGAACCTCCGGAGGCACAGAGCTTCTCCCAGGGTGTGACCGGTCCTTCTTTCTTCCAGCTCAAGGGAGGCCTGGGCAGGGCAGGGGCAGGAAGGGAATGGGGGTGGGAGGGAGGAAGTGCCAACCCGATAGGGACTCCTGTGACCCAGGGCACAGCCTCCCTCCCGGACACGGGCCCTTATCACCCGCCTCCACGGCTTTCCCCAGGCCCTCCTTTTGGCTCTGCTCTCCCCCCTTCCTCCTACAGCGGGGAGATTGGGAGCGGGCCTCTGTAACCACCACCCTCATCCAGCTTTTAGGACCCCCCCCCCCAGCTGCCACTCTCACTTCCCCTTCACGGCTGCACCCTTCGAGTGGCCCAATTTTAACCCTCCCCTCCCTCTGCCCTCTCACCTAACTCCAGGCTGGTTTCAGCCCTCCACTGGCTCAGCATTCTTGCCACGGTTTCCAGTGCCCCCAACCCCTCTGACAGCCCCTGGACACTTCTCCACTGTGATCTTACTCGTTTTCCGCAGCCTGGGGGAGACTCATAATACGAATTTTCCTGGTTTTCTCGTACCTTTCCGGCTAGCCCTTCCCCATCTCCTTTGTGGATTCTTCTTCCTCTGTCCTTCGTGAAAATTAAGCCACCCCAGACTTTGGTTCTTTGGGCCTCCACCTTCTCCTCCTCCTCCTCCTCCTCCTCCTCCTCCTCCTCCTCCTTTTCCTTCTTCTTCTTCTTCTTCTTCTTCTTCTTCTTCTTCTTCTTCTTCTTCTTCTTCTTCTTCTTCTTCTTCTTCTTCACAAACACCTGAGATTATCCTTGTCCATTCCCTTGCATTCAACTACCACTTGTGAATTAAAATTTTTTTTATTAAATTATTATCTGTGTACATATATTACCATTGCCCCCCCCCCACAAAAAAAAAACATTCCCTCCCTCCCCAGAGTTTTGTGTCCATTGGTTATACTTATATGCATGTGTACAAGTCCTTCGGTTGATCTCTTATTTCCCTCATATTTCCCTCCCCTCCCCGCTGTAATTAGACAGTCTGCTTGTTGCTTTACTATCGCTATATTTAACTTATGGTTCATCAGTTTATAATGTTCTTTATTATTCATAAATGAGTGAAGTCATGTGGTGTTTCTCTTTCATTGACTGGCTTATTTCACTCAGCATGATATTCTCCAGTTCCATCCAGGTTGCTGCAAATGATGAGAATTCCTTCTTTTTTATGGCAGCATAGTATTCCATTGTGTAGATGTACCATAGTTTTTTGATCCAATCATCTGCTGACAGGCACCTAGGCTGTTTCCAAATCCTAGCTATTGTAAATTGTGCTGCTATGAACATAGGGGTGCATATATCCTTTCTGATTGGTGCTCCTATTTTCTTGGGATATATTCCTAGGAGTGGGATTACTGGGTCAAATGGGAGTTCCATTTTCAGTTTTTTGAGGAAACTCCATACTGTTCTCCACAGTGGTTGTACCAGTCTGCATTCCCACCAGCAGTGCACGAGGGTTCCTTTTTCTCCACAACCTCGCCAACACTTATCGTTTGTTGATTTGTTAATGTTGGCCATTCTGACAGGTGTGAGATGGTATCGCATTGTTGTTTTGATTTGCATCTCTCGGATAAGTAGTGACTTTGAGCAGTTTTTCATGTGCCTCTTGGCTTTCCTTCTGTCTTCTTTTGAGAAGATTCTATTTAGTTCCATTGCCCATTTTTTAATTGGCTCATTTATTTTCCTTTTACTGAGTTGAATAAGCTGTTTGTAGATGTTGGAGATTAAACCTTTATCAGTAATATCATTTGCAAATATGTTCTCCCATACAGTGGGCTTTCTTGTTGTTTTGTTGATGGTTTCTTTTGCTGTGAAAAAACTTTTTATTTTGATGTAGTCCCATTTGTTTATTTTCTCTTTAGCTTCCATTACTCTAGGGGCAGTATCAGTGAAGAAGTTCTTTAGGCATATGTCTGAGATTTTGCTGCCTGTGGATGCCTCTAGTATTTTTATGGTTTCCCGTCTTATGTTTAAGTCCTGTAACCATTTTGAATTTATTTTTGTGTATGGAGTAAGTTGGTGCTCTAGTTTCATTCTTTTGCAAGTATCTGTCCAATTGTGACTTAAAATTTTATCTCTAGCCCAGACCTCTCTCTCTTGAGACCCACACACATATATCCCACTGCCTTTTGGATTTCTGGAGTGTCCCAGAGACACTAGAACAATGTGTTCAAAGCAGAGCTCACCATCTCTCCAACAAGCGTATCCTCCCATGTCGTCCAGCCTGGTGAATGGTCCCGTTATGCATTGATTTGTCTACTAGCGATTTTCAACCGTTTTCATTTCATGGCACACATAAACTAATGACTAAAATTCTGCAGCACGCCAAAAAATACATTTTTTTGCCGATCTGACAAAAAAATAGGTATGACTTTGATTGATTTAACAAAAAATAATAATAATGATAATTACCTACCCTTTTTTTCTCCAAAGTGACTTTTTAAAAAGTCACGTGCCATTAAAAAGAAAAAAGAAAGAAAAAAAAAGCTAGGTGTCTGTATTTGTATATAAATATTTCTGATAACAAAACAACCAATCAGTTGCAACCTTATTATACAACGTGATCAACAAGATGCAACTCTATTATATGACATATATTTCTGTTCAAGATGGCATTCACACTGGACTGCTACTGTGTTGGCTGTTGTTATTTATTTCTTTTTCAAAGTAACAATTTTATTTATTTTTAATATATATTTATTGATTTTAGAGAGAGGAAGGGAAAGGGAGAGAGAGATAGAAACATCGATGACAGAGAAACATGGGTTGATAGTCAACTCCTGAGCCACACAGACCAGGCTGTTGTCATTTTTCTGTTTGTTTTTTTGTTAATCCTCACCCAAGGATATTTTTTCATTGATTTTAGAGAGAGTGTTAGGAAGGGTAAGGGACACAGAGAGAGAAACATCAATGTGTCTCTTTCACATCTATTGGTTGCCTCCTGCGTGTGCCCCAACTGGGCTGGGGATGAAGCCTGCAACCGAGGAACACACTTCATTGGAATTGAACATGAGATCCTTCAGTCCGTGCGTGTGCTGACGCTCTAACTGCTGAGCCAAACCAGATAGGGGTGTTGTCATTTAAAAAATGTGACAGTCTAAGGGAAAAGAGGTCAGGGCCCCTGACTAAGTAGCCAGGTATTGCATGTTTTAAAAATTCTTGCAGCACACTAGTGTGCCGCAGCATACTGGTTGAAAATCGCTGGTCTGGCCCAGGCAGTATGGCTCAGTGGTTGAGTGTCAACCCATGAACCAAGAGGTCACTGGTTTGATTCCTAGTCAGGGCACATGCCTGGGTTTCAGGCTTAATCCCCAGTAGGGGGCGTGCAGGAGGCAGCTGATCCATTGTTTCTCTATCATTGATGTTTCTATCTACCCCTCTCTCTTCTCTCTCAAATCAACAAAAACATATTTTAAAAAATTGCTGGTCTGGCCCTGGCTTGTTAAGAGTGTCATCCTGATATGCCAAGGTGGTGGATTTGCGTTCCAGTTTGGACACATACAAAAAGCAACCGAGCCGAAACCGGTTTGGCTCAGTGGTAGAGCGTCGGTCTGCGGACTGAAAGGTCCCGGGTTCGATTCCGGTCAAGGGCATGTACATTGGTTGCGGGCACATCCCTGGTAGGGGGTGTGCAGGAGGCGGCTGGTCGATGTTTCTCTCTCATCGACATTTCTAGCTCTCTATCTCTCTCCCTTCCTCTCTGTGAAATATATTAAAAAAAAAAAAAAGCAACCGAAGAATGAATCATAAAAGGAAC